>NW_006497454.1:58434-84036 GCF_000471905.2 Amborella trichopoda
ATAAAATCTATGAAACAGAGAGGCAAGCGGATAAATCCAAGATTTGCAACAACAATGGTTTCAGATCCTACGGGAGAAGTTGTTCCTTCTTACACCACAATATCACATTAAGAGAATCTTCCTCTATAATGAACTCATGCCCCAATTTCTTATTCACAATAGTACGCAGACCAAAAAGAAGGGCAGAGAGTTCAGCGCAGTTAGCAGTCTGAACAGCAAGAGGACCTGCATAAGAAAGAACCACATTTCCATCCCAACTCGAATCACTCCTCCACAGTATTTTTGAAACATTGGATTGTGCTTCTTTTTTTTTCACTCCAATTCGGTGGCCGTAGTTAGCCTATTTGATTGTTGATCTAAATTGAATTTTCTAAGTAAAATACAAGATATATGACTTGCTCACACTCTCGAAGCACTGTTTTGAGATTTTCAATGATGTGCCTCTAAGAACTGTTTTGAAATTTTCAATGATAGGCCTCTAAGAACTATAGAGAGAGTGCATGATTAATAATATATTTACACCACTTTAGAGAGAGAACTATCCGTAAGGGAGAAGAGAAAAAAAAAAGAGATATAGCTTAAGTATTTTAAGAATAGAACAATAAGAAAAGGGATTGTATACAATGAGAGCATTTGCTTTTGATACAAGATGGTTACAGTTACTTACAATCATCGGATATGAAATTTGATAGCTTGGATGTATCCATTGTTTGAAAAACCGCTCGATCTAATCGGTAACCGCTCTGTTACATCGAAACCGGCCCCTTGCCGGTTCCGGTTTCGAGTGGTTTTTGTGATCGGTCGGTATTTTAAAAATAAAAATTCACAAAATGTCTATAAAATCTAATAAATAAGGAATTTGATTTGTAATACATTTTTCAATATTTTTTATATTATGGTAAATATTAAAAATTATTTTAGTTATTAATACTCACTTTTAAAATCCATTTTTTCATTAATTTTCAACTTCATTTGAATGTGTTTTGTTTTCATCATTCTTTATAGGAAAAAGTTTATATAAGGTTGCAACCTTAAAATAAAGAATTACACATGCACCTCAAAAGTCCAGCGGAAAAAGTTGTTTTAATGTTGAAAAGCCTTTCAATTGATCATCTCAACATCGATATGTATGAATATGAAAAAAAAAAGATTTTGAGTCCTCAAAATAATGCATCTTACAGCACATTATCTAGATCGTCCATTTTCAAGATTTTCATGTGTTTATAGATCTACTTTATTTTAACCATTTTTTGAGTTTAAAATTTTATAATTTGATATGAAAATAGATTTTCATACAATCCTAAAAAGAAAATTTACACCAAAATTACATGTTATGATAAAATTTGTAGGTGCACCGTAATTGGATTGTTTAATGTTGCAACCTTATATAAACCACACCCTTCTTTATATGCTTTTCATATTTTAGTAGATTTTTTTGCATCTCTTTTATTTTTTGCAACAATTTTTTGGCCACTTGGGACTTGCTCGATTAGAATGGTTGAATCAGCTGGTTTACCTGTTAGGCCGGTTAAACAGCTTCTTACCCTATGTCCGGTTAACCGTCCCGATTCGATTTTGTGAACACTGGATGCATAACAAAGTTCAAAAAAATCTCTTTTGAAGTTTGAGCTTAGTCAATGGAATAATTGTAGCCACACAATTTCACATCCAATGATCAAGATTAATGTGACCACCTTCTACCAAAGGTAAATGATCTCATTCGATACTTTTCCATAAGAAAATATCCCCAAGATAAACGAAGATAAACAAATGCAATGTGCACGATCTTGGAATTTTCTATTTGTGCGAGAGATTAGTTGAATTGAAAAAGGAAAAATCCACACCGCTAATTAGCGTTGTCAGATTCGTTTCGCTTTGGCAAAAGAAGCTAAAGCTTTCGGATTTTAGGCTTAGACCGAAGTGAAGTGAAACCTGGTGTCGCCGCTTTGGTCAGTTTTGGGCCGCTTTAGTAAGCTACTTAGGGCCAATTCGGTCGAAGCTTCAGCCTCTTCGGTTAAAGCCAAGAACTATCTATATAAAACTATATTTTTTCTTTGTTTTCTTATTCTTTAAATTTTTATTTTTTATTTTTTCATTATATATATATATATATATATATAATTAATTTGTTTATTTTTTTTTGACAAAGATTTTATTGCTGAGTAGGGAGAGATATTCCATCATTCGAAACAACAAGAGAAGATAAAAGAGCCCCACTTTTCACCAAAGAATCTACCAAGGCATTAGCTTCCCTAAAAGCATGGACAAATGAAACAAAGATTGCTTCAACTAAATCCATGACTTCCAGCCAAAGGCCACAAAGTTCCCAGGGTAAGCATTGTTCCTTTTTACACCATTTAACAACATTTAAAGAGTCCCCTTCACAGATATAAGAACAACCCAGAAATTTATCAATTGATATTTTAACCCCACACAGCAAGCCACTAAGCTCAGCATAGTTGGTTGTTCTAACTCCAATCGGGCCAGCGAAGGAAAAAATAATATTGGCAGCATAGTCACACACCACCCCACCAATACCTGGATTCCCCAATGAACTTCCATCAAAATTTAACTTTAGGCAATCACCAGGAGGCACCATCCAAAGTCTTCTTAACCTTGTACCTAGTCTCCCCAACAGGAAAACGCTATCAAAATTAGCCATTACATCTACCTTGCCGATATTATTTCCTTCCTTGTTTATAGAAATTGAATTCAAAATAGAGAGTTTGATATTGTTTAATAAAACAAAAAAACACAAAGAATTCCCCTAAAAAATTTGTCTATTTCTCTCTTTCCAAACTTCCCAAAGGATGATTCCCTTAACGATTTGCCAAATAATTTTCCCTTAACGATCTGCCAAATAATTTTCCCCATCTTAGGCAAATGAGAAATGGAAAGTTGAGAAACAATGCCAGCCACAGACGAAGGGAGTACCATAGAAACCTCGATTAACTTAAAGAGCCAAAACAAAATTCTCACTGTGAAGGAGCAATGAATAAACAGATGAGCATCGATTTCCTCATCCGCTTTACAGACGAGGAAAACATTAGGTAAAATTTTTCCCCTTTTGATAAGATTGTCAGTAGTGAGAACCTTATTCAGAGCTGTCACCCAAATAAAGACCTGAACTTTATGAGGAACTGGAACTTTAGCAAGCGAGAGGTAGGAGGCTCTCCATCAGTCATGAAAGAGAAGTCTGTAGCAGGACTTTACTGTGAAAATACCATCATGTTCAATCTCTCAAATCACCTCATCCTTAGCATTATAAGAGACATAAACCCCATTCAATAATTCCATAAGGGCACACCACTGTGAAAGAATCAGCTCACTCATCCGGTTGTATGTAAATGTAATATTCTAAGAAGTTAGTTCTCCCCTACGGTCAATGGCCTCCCAAATAGTTACATCCGGTTGAGTAGCAATCCTAAATAAATCGGGATAGGCCACTTTTAAGGGGTACTCGTCCAGCCATTTGTGATGCCAAAAGGAGACATTCCTTTCATCCCCCACACTCCATTTGAAATAACTAGACACAATTGGTCTACAATTATACACAGCCTCCCACTATGCGAGGTCTGAGAACCTCTACCACCCCCAATTCAATTATTTTCTCCCTCAATCGCATATTTTGAAGTAAGCACTCTATACCACAACTGATCTTTAAAAATAAGGCTACACCACCACCACTTACACAACAATGCCTGATTCACCAATTTTATTTTTCTTATGCCCAAACCACCTTCCGTCTTTGGAGAACAAACTCTATCGTACTTTAATAAATGAAACTCCCTATTCACATTAGTTGATCCCCACAAGAAATCCCGCATCATTTTTTCCAATCTGTTAGCAACAGAAGCAGGCATGTGGATTAGAGACATTTGGTACATCGGGAGGTTAGCAAGGTAAGATCTCAACAAGGTAACCCTACCACCTAAAGACAAATACTCGTGCTTCCAGAGTGCCAATCTACCTTGTACTCTTTCAAGCACAATATCTCACACAATAATGGTAAGTCTTGAGTCAGAAATAGGGAGCCCCAAATATAAAATAAGGAAGGAGCTGATGTTACATCCAAACAAAGTAGCCAAATCACCAGCCACCCCTTCCAAATAGTTAATCCCAACCAGTGACGATTTAGTTAACTTTAAGAGCCAAAGTTACTTCACAAATCTCCAGAATTCGACCAATATTAGAAACCTGAGCAACCTCTGCATCACAGAATATCAAAGTATCATTTGCATACTGAAGGAGGGTCAGAATTAGAAATCGAAAACCCCGAAAAATACCTCAAATTTTCCATCTTTCTTAGCATAAGACTAAAGCACTTAGCATAAATTGTAAACAAGAAAGGGGACAAAGGATCTCCCTGTCTGAATCCTCTAAAAGCATTAAAAAAATCTATCGAGCTTCCTTTAAATAACACGGAGAAGTACGTCGAGGACAAATATCCCTTTATCCAAGATTGCCACTTATCACCAAAGCCCATCACTCTCATGATTTCAAATAAAATACCCCACTCGACCCAATCGTATGCATTCTCTATATCCAGTTTTAACAGAATACCCAACTTCTTGCTAAGAACTCTAGAGTGAATACATTCCTCCGCCATCAACACACTATCTGTGATTTGTCGATCTTGAATGAAGGCAGACTGAGTATAAGAAATAAGAGAAGGGAGAACAGTCTTTAGTCTTTCAACCAAGACTTTTGCAATAATTTTATAAAGACTAGTTAAAAGACTGATCGGTCTAATATCAGAGAGGCTTGAAATTGTAGCCTTTTTTGGGATCAAGGCCAAACAAGTGGAGTTTATCCCTTTAAAATTTTTTCCAATTGCCATAAAGTTTGTCACGAAAACCAATAAGTTTCCCTTAATAACATTAAAAAAGCGGTGGAAAAAACAAATGGGAAAACCATTAGGGCCGAGCGCAAAAACAACCTTATGCAACTCCTCCATGGTAATCTCGCTTTCCAACTGTAATTTCCCATCCACAGAAAGAACTTTGAAGGGAATTCTATTCAATGAAGGTGTCACATTAACCTCTGAAGAAAAGATCCTTCTAAAATGACCAATCACTGCCTCTTTTAATGCATTATCATTTTCAGAATCCACCCCAGGAATGGAGAGGTCAAAAAAGTCATTCCGACTTCTACGAGCACTGGCAATAGAATGGACATACTTTGTATTCAAATCATCCTCTTTAAGCCATTTGGATTTAGATCTTTGCATCTTTGCCTCCATTAGATCTCTTCCACCCTATGAAGCTCCCCTAACTCATTACATTTTGAAGTACGATCACTGATAACCTGTTGGGAAATACAACCACTCTTCTGAATATAGCAATCAATTGCTTGTAAATCTCCCAAAACCTTATAAATTTTGGCCTTAACATCAAACTGGTTCTCACGCTTCCATAAAATCAACTTTTGTTTGATATTAACCAATTTTTTGTGTAATTGAAAATCCAAGGAGCCTACCACAATCATGTTGGCGCACGTGGTTCTAGTAATTTTCAGCACCTCGTTCTCCTCCAGCCACGCAGCTTCAAACCTAAAGGGGTTTCGAGCCACCTTTTACCATTCCAATATTGAGCATAATGAGTCAATGGTCCAAAGAAAGCTTAGTTAAAGCCCTTACTGTAGCGATATGAAAAGAGTCCAACCACTCTATTGAAAGAAGGAATCTGTCTATTTTAGACATAGACAGTCTGGCCAAACTATTATTTGTCCAAGTGAATTTTGCACCCACAATTGGAGGGTTCAAAAGATAATTACTTTCAATGAATCTATTGAATAACCTCATAGAGGTATTAATAGAAGTACCAGACAAACATTCACACGGTCATTGAATGAGATTAAAATCCCCCCTAATCACAACAGGATAACCGAAGGACCGAATAACAGAATTTAACTCACATAAAAAGACTTCTTTCAAAGCCAAAATGGATGGACCATAAACATTCACATACCCCATTTGAAGTCAGAGTTGGGAACGTAAAAATCCAATAATAGGAAATTGTCTCTAAAAATAACTTCAAAATTCGAAAGAACTATGGGGTCCCAAAGGATCCACAGTCCTCTAGAAGCACCAGTAGCATCAATCCCCTTAAAATCGATTACACCTGACCCCCAAATCTCTTGAACCCCTGAAACAGTGGGACTTGGGAACTTAGTTTCTTGCAAAAACAACACCATAGGTTTGTACTTAACAACCAGAAACCTAGCATCTTTCTTCCTACTGGGGTGGCCTAACCCCCTTACATTCCATGAAATAAATTTCATTAAAATTTAGGAGGGAAAGGGTTAGAGGAAGAACCTGGTCCATCATGACTAAAATCAAAGTGCAAGTCCTCCATGCGGGAAGCCACTTCCTCATCTACATCACTCAGAGAAGAATCAGAGGAGGTGTCAAGGTGTACCATTTCCGGCTCATGAAAAACCACATCCTTGCTACAAGGGGTAGATTTGATGATCCCTCTAGCTTGGAGCCTAGCAGAGGAGCGTGAACCCATTCAGCCATATTCTTCTTCTTTTTGCCAAACCCCGGAGTTCGAGGCGGTGATTTCGCAACCACCCCATCATAAGCACCACCTTCAAGACGCGAGACATCATTGGGCACCTCCTTTTCCTGCTGAGTCACCAAACACTCCCTACGTCGAACCTTGATCTCCTCCATAACCACACAAAGGAGCACCTCATCCATGCCCAAATCCTGCACCATCTGACCCACTATCGGTGTATCATTCCCATCACCAACTACATTTTGAACCTGTTCAACAGACGGGCCAGTTATCAATAAAGGAGACTTCGCATCTTGAATCATAGGAATCGGTAATGGCTAATCTGACTCAGCCACAACCATCGAACCACCATCACACACTTCTTCCATTGAAGCTCCATCCTCAAGCATTGAGTAGCTGGCAGGTTATCCGGTAACTCCTCATCAACCAGGACAATAGCTTCCTGATCAATAAGAAGTGGGTCGAACCGCGACCTGGACTTCTTTCCCACCCCCTTTGCCATAGCCACTTGAAAGAATAGTGGATACATGCTAAGCTTCAGCGAAACCAAAACACCTCAAACCCTATGTTTAAACTCCCACCAGGAAGGTTCCTTCAAGATAACAAGACAACAGAGAAGCACCAGTGAAGAGAGGTGAACACCCACAAACCTTTTCAACTCAATCTCTTTCCAAAAGGAGGAGAGAGAGAGAACCGATTTGTCTCGTAAATTGAAAGGGAAAGAAAATAAACATGTACCCTACTATCTTTATCCAACAAGCAACCTTTCGAAATGGGGGGATCTACCGCCGCTATCTCTCCTTTTTCCAAACCTTTATCCTAACACACAAAAGGTGGTCCTACCGGCTCACCTTGATGGACTATAGAAGGGCCCGTAATAGGCTCATGAACTCCCGAGCCAAGATGAGAAACAGCCAACATGCACTTGTCACCCTAATCTGCAAGAATACATTAGAAAAATCGCACGAAGATTCCGAGAACTATCCAAAAGGTATCCATCGCTTCTTAATTTTTTAATTTATTTTTGAACTTGAAATTCTTGGCATCCCTATAATTTTTTTGGGGAAAATTCCGGCCAGAATTTCTAGAGGAGCATCGTGAACACTACCATAAGGCTTACCATCATACTTAGGATTATTGGATACGGACTTCGTCTCTGCTTTACTCCTCTCCATAGAAAATAGTTTGGAGGGACGAATACCATCATCATCCGAGATGAAAATTTCAAAAAGCACATCATCAGCACACAAAAAAACCGAACCAGGGATAACCATATCAGTACATAAACCAATCTTAATACAACCAAAATGACATGTCAGGCTAAGAAAGGAATCCCAATCTACATCCAAATAGACCCCACATTGTTTTGCGATCCTTTTTATAATGGACAAGTTCCAAGCCGATAAAGGTATACCCCACATTTTGATCCAAACATGATCCATACGTTTGACGAAAGCAAGGTCCAATACCTTCCACTAATCCAGAGACAAAAGACTACCTTGAACTTTGCAAAATCTATTAGACAGCGCCTTGGACACTTCCTCCTTCGAGCGTAATTTGAAGATGACTTTGTTGGAACCAATTATCTTAACATCAGGACGGTAAGACATGGTCCATCCTCTTTGAGCCCAATTAGCCAAGCCAAAAAAATCCTTCATAGGAGGTGAAAAGGAACCTGATACCAAAAAACTCAGTTTTAACATCGAAAAGTTCCAGCTCTTCACGATCAACCACTACCAAAGGCGATGAGAGCTTTGAAGCCTCCCCTTTCACTCCACCATCAGCAGCAATCCCTACCAAAACCTTCCTCCAGTTTATGGTTTGCTCCCACATGTCATATTTGCTAATGTATCTTAAAAAGTTAATGAGAGAGTTCCAATAATTGGAAGGTGATAGACCTCAAAGACTGAGACAAGCGAGAAGTTCATCCACTGTAAATCACCATCGTGTATGTAGAGAGACTCTCCTATTTATATTAATTTTTTTCAAAAAAAATCTGATGTCTTCTTTTGAATCGGTCGAAACACATAATTGCTTCATTTTTCTCTCACCAAATTGAAGAAGACTATGAAGCGAATGAGAGAGCATTACCTCCGACTAAGAAAATTATGGAACTTCGAGATCGTCTCAATCAACGAAACCTTCTCTCTCTGCATGAAAACCTCTCTTCCCCTCTCATTTTAAAAACTATAAATCAACATGTTGGATCTTAATCCATTCTTTCCATTGAGAAATCACATTTTCTTCCATTAAGATATCTTACGATAATAGGAGGGGATAAGTCGTAGGATTTGGATCTCTTGTATTCTTAATTTTATTCTTAGATTGGGCTTACACATTAGACAAATCCTATTGTTCAAAACTAGATTTAAGAGACAGAGATCGCATGTTTCTGTTAAGCATATTGTTAGGTATGTTCATTGTTATTAAATGTTTATTGCTATTATCAGTGTTTTAAATTTTGGTTCGGTGCTTTATTTAGTTTGGTCGAAAAAAAAAGGGAAAATTACAAAAACCTCAAAACCACATTTTCTATGCAATTTAGCCCCAACCTAACTTTTTCTATTACTTTTTACCCCAAAACAAACTTGCTACGCAAATACCCCCAAGGAAAAAGTTAATTTTTTTAGACGTAAATGCCCTTCCCAAACGTAAAAATCATTTTGGGACTTTTAGATCCCAGTAGCACATTGCCGGAGTGCACCATCACATTGCCAGAGTGCATAAGTGCCAGACCGCCCTAACACAAGTACCGGACTGAAAGTGAGTACTGTCGGTTTGCCCTTTACATAGTGCAGGAGCCCTGGAATCCAGTAATATCTACTACCGAACCACCCTTTGTAACTACCGGACCGCACTTTACGCAGTGCCGGATCCCTAGTGCCAGACTGCACTTTACACAGTACTGGAGCCCTACTGTCGGACCGCACTGACACAGTGTCGGAACCCCTATTTTGGTGGGATAGAGGAGAGAGAGGTGTGGGTAAGGTAAAAGTAAGGGAGAGTAGTTTAGGGATTTATTTATTTATTTTTTGGTTTGGGGTATTTGCATAGAAAGTGTATTTTGGGGAGAAAAAGTGAGAGAAAAATGTCGGGTTGGGGTAAGTTGCATAGAAAGTGTAGTCTTGAGGTTTTTTTTATAATTTTTCCTAAAAATAAAACAATTCCGTGTTTCCAGACGAAGACTTCTAAATTTTTTAAAACTTTAATATAAATAAAGTATATACTTATATAAAAATATATCAAAATATTAAATTTTGTAAAATAAACAATTCAAATAACTAAAAAAACAATAATAAAAAAAACAATTATGTAGGCATCCACCTGAGAGGCTGAATCAAACCATTGTTAACAAGTCGATGTTTTAAACACAAAATTTTAAAAAATTCAGAGTGTTTTAGAAAGTGTTTTAAACTACGTTTTTTCAATAGATCGTAAAAAAAACTCGTTTTGTTCATGAAAAAGTTTAAAACTATAAAAACTCAGTTAAATTTATTTTTTCCTTTTTGCCTGTGTACTTTTTCTTTTTTAGATGATGAATACTTTTTTCCTATTTTATGTAACTTCTATTTTCATACCTTTTTTCTAGTTTATGTAACTTCTATTTTTATACCTTTTTCTTTTTTGAAAAATGAATGCCTTTTTCCTGTTTTATTTAACTTCTATTTTCACACTTTTTTCTAGTTTATGTAGCTTTTATTTTCGTACCTTTTTCATATTTCATGTAACTTCTATTTTCATACTTTTTCCCCATTTCGTGTTCTTCTCTCACTCTCTCTTTAAAATGCAATGTCTCTTTGCCCCTCGTCTTCTCTCCCTAAACTCTCTAAATTTAATGTTTTTTTTTTTTGCTATAGTTAGCTTAAAGCATTTAATGATAAATTTATGGTGCATTTTTGAAGTACGTGTTATTTTTTATTTTGAATCTTTCTAGTGAATTTTATATTTAATTTTAAATGATGATTTTGAATATTTTTAGTGAATTTTATATTTAATTTTAGATGATGGGATGAGAGTCATGACTCATAAAACATCTAAATTGATTGAATTAATTATATTAGTTTGGAAGATGGGTTTGGCATATTTTCATTTTTAAAAAAATTCAAATTTTTTGAACTTATCCGTTTTTTTTATTCCGATTGTTTGAGGCAAATCCCATATATTAGCGATATTTTTATGGAGAGTATTTTTGCTTATCCATATTTTTTACTTGATTGTTTCATCCAACTTTTTAAGACTTGCTAACTATGAATCATACCGAAATGGCCCAAAACATGCGCAAATAGATGCAATGTGGCTTCGATATAGGCAAAAAACTGAAGACTTCAGCCTCTGAACAATGCTCTCAGTATTCTTTTCTCCGACTCCTCTATAGTGGTAAGAAGTTTTGTCGATTATTCAACATTTGTGTATGGCTCCATATTTTTCTTGTTTTTTTTATCTTTGGTGGAGGTAGAAATTCTTTTCTTGAACATTGCTAACGGAAAAAACTCTCATTCCCTCTCTCTAAATCATAACACAAAGTGCTCATCTCTCTCTAAATCACACCTCCATGTGCGTCTTCACTTTTCTCTCTCTAAATCATTCTGTTGCAAAAAAAAAACTTCTCCCTAAAAATAGGGCACCTCTCTCCAACTTTATATACATGTTATTCTCTACTCATCCCCTAAAAAAGGACAAGGTGAAAAGTCACCTCTCGAAAAATAGGTCATCTCTCTCTCTCTTTCTCCGTACCATTGCAGGCCATGCGATTTTACTTTCTCTCTCTAAATCACTCCGTTGAAAACACAAAACACATTCTCTCTCTCTCAAAATAGGGCACACCTCTCAAACTTTATATACAAGTTATTCACTCTCTTTCTTTAGAAAGGACGGGCTGAAAAGTCACATGATTCTTTACAGCAACGATAGAGAGGTACCACTGAAGCGCATGCGATCCTATGCAACTACAATACCTCTTTCTTTGACTTGTGAAGCTCTAAATGCTTGGGTTTATTTCCTTAATGAATTCTTGGATTTATTTCTATTTTCCGAACAAACAACTCACTACAAGTCCTTTATAGAGTATGGTTAGCAAGTTGGGGTCTATCAATAAATCTACTCACTATAAAATCGGAAACAAATCGTTTTTATTTTAAAAAATCGGATAAAAAAATTAAGTAAAAAATAGTTTAGCAAAAATAATTTATATAAAAATATCGTTAATATATCGAATTAGGCTCAATCAGATAAATTTATATGATTAGAAATTTTAGATTCTAAAAAATAAAAATTATGTCAAAGTCATCAATTACTAATTCATCAATAAAAACTTTACTAGACTAATATAATTAATTTAGATGGCTCGTGACTCTCATCCAATCTTCCCATATTAAATACATAATTAATTAGTATATACCAAAAAAAGTACCATATAAATCTACTCATTGAATACTTTAAGAAACATCACACCTACTTATTACATACCAAAAATAAATATACCATATAAATTTATTCATTAGATACTTTAATATTAAATACATAATTAATTGGTATATACCAAATAAATGTATGATATAAATCTACCTATTGAATACTTTAAGAAACATCATACCTACTTATTATATACTAAAAACAAATATATTATATAAATTTATTTATTTAAATATTTTAACTATTCTATGGTGATAAATATACTATATAAATTTATTTGTTAAATAATTAAACATCACACTCACTTACTTAGCGGGTACAAAAAAATACACTATTTTTGTTTTTTCGTTACAATGTTTTATAAATTTCTTTAATTGAAAAAAGGCTCGAAAAAATTTGGGCTGCCCATTCGTCTGTTTACGGTTTAGAGAGGGAAAAGCAAGAAGGAAGAGAAGAAACTAGGGCTGGGCTTATAGCCATTAGGGTTTATCGAGAGAAAGGAGCGGGAGGCCATAACTGATTTTTAGAGAGAGAAAAAGAAGATGGGATGCTGATTTGGGATAGTTTAAAGAGGGTTTTTTTCTCTGATTTGCGATGTTGTTTGAGAGAAAGCCCTAACTATACTGATTCGTGAAGAGGCCCTAACGAGCGAGAAAAGGAAGAGGGTTTTTCATTTTCTTGGGGAAACAGCAAGCAGAGGTGAAGGACTAGGTTTGGGGAACTAATCCTATATGTACAATTGCTTGCACATGTAAGTTTACAGTTTACACTATATTGTTTATCTTTGTTATCACATAATCGAAAGCAAAATATTGATTAATTGGTCCTGTAGTTACTCTCTGCTTCTCATTCATCAGTAAAATACTATGTTTTGAGCTCTAATTATGTGTAGATTGGCTGATTTATCTTTAATGCAACTAGTTTTATGAATATTGTGTTGGGGAGTTGCAATTGTTTTCTTTTTTTCTTTAATTTTTGAGGCATTACTTCTTTTCTACCTTAAAAAAGATTTCTACTTAAAATGGAGTATATTTCCACATAAAAGGAAGTATTGTACATTGATCCTCATGGGCGAGGAGCTCTGTTTGCCTCATTTTGATGTTGTTTCATTTGAATACTTGTAACTGGTTTTCTTCATGGGCTGAAATCACTTGAAAATTATCTAAGGCTAATTTCCATTTTTGCAGTTGCACTCTAATTAAGGAGATCATTCTATACATAATGAACATTATTATGGGCAATTTCCAGCTTTCCCAGGTGAAATTACCATCACAAAATTTTTCAGCCTACTAATTTTCACCTGCATCCCAAAATCTACAACCCAAAATCTAGGAACTTTAGCAGCATTGGTTTTTCGCAAGGATACTTGGTGATTCCTAGAGAGAGTTGTGAAAGTTATCAAACGCTACCTTACCGTGAAAGTTAAAGTTATCAAATGCTACCTTAAAATGAGAGAGATTCCCACTTTTCCTACAACAGAAAGGAGGGAAAGAGCCCCTTCAAGGAAGCAACTTTTTATAACGCTCGTCCTTTGTCTATCTAACTTTTCTCACTCAAAACCCTGGCAACTCAACCAACCATTGCCACGGGCCCCAACGAGATTAACAAAACCTCCATTTTCACAGAGCTTATATTCACATAGCTTATTTATTTATTATTTATGTTTTATTTTTCTAGCTTATCACATAAATTTTGATGTGGGCTTTTTGTTTATTGAGAAGAACTATTTGGGGCTTGAAAATTTGATTGATTTGATTCTGTGTCTATTATGTAAATTTTTTGGGCTTTGGGTGTTTGATTAATTGATAATTTTTGCTACTGTTGTTGATGTTGTTCTTGTGGTATGTCATAGAATTAATTTTCATTTGATTTTATGAGCTAATATAATCTCAGTATTCTTTTATTTATTTATTTATTTTTTATTGATGAAATCTTATTTAAGAGGTTGTAGTATGCAGTAGGATTTGATATCTATAACATTGGGTTCTATTTTATTGTTGTTTACTTATATAATTTATGGGGTTCTCTGTTATTTGGTTTTTGTACTGATTGGGTTGAAATTTATGGAGGAATATCCTTTGCAGAATGATATATTGTTGGGTTTTTTGGTTACTTTTGTCGAGGTCTGGGTTTTAATTTTGCTATGCTGTTGTTGAATTGGCATTATCTCTCACTGGGTAATAGAAAGCCATGAAATTGAAAATTTTAAATGTCTTTACTTCATTGTGTATGTGACAAGATCATTCTAAATTGAATTGAGATGTTTGTCATATAATTAAGTTTGGAAGTTGTAAGTTTGAACTATTTTACCTGTTTTGGTTTGTTTTAGTTTAGTTTCGACTTTAAATGTTGTGGCATGTTGATTTCTCAAGTTCTGGTTTTGAAATTTGCTCTTTATTAATACATATTATGTGGTGCACACAATGCTGTGTTATGCTTGTGTACCAAGCTTTTCATTTGATGCATTATGTGTGAACACATGAATGATATGCATGTTGATGTCTGAAGCATTCAATTTGTTGTTATACCCTCACATATACATATTGGTCTAATCAGGGTGAGGGACCTTGTTTAAAAAAAAATAACGGTGAGGACCTTAAACTTTCCCTTAACCTGTCCCAATACCGGGTAAATTGGATTTCGGAATTTGATGATGGATTGGATTGAAACAACAGAATTTTGGCTTGGATTTTGGAAAATTGTTATAGATTTGCAGAGAAATGGCTAACGTAGTGTTTGCGGAACACAATAAATGGATCATCTTTCTTTTTATGCACAATAAATGGATCATCTTTCTTTTTATGCACAATAAATGGATCATCTTTCTTTTTATGCGGAACACAATAAATGGATCATCTTTCTTTTTATTGCCATGGCTTTGATCTCTTTTCGAGTTTTAAATGGTGACCCAAGAGCGTACCTTGTAGGAACTATTTGTGGCATTGAAGTGGTAGAGGATGGTGCAATTCTAGCTATAAATTTTGTGCTTCGAATGGAGAACTTGAGCATCATGATTAAATTTTGATATCATTTTGTAGTTATCTTTATGGCATACTTGTGTGGTTGAAAATTGATTTTTTATTAAGGCAATTTCTTAAGTTATGAGGTTAAATTTCAATCTTAACCATACATCGTAAGTAATGCATTAGATATGTAATAGCAAGAAACTCTTATTAAAACATATGCATTATACGCATCAAATCAAGGAAATACATATTGAACAGTTAAAACAGGTTGTCTCGTGCTTTCCTAGCGTCAAACAAGCTTTTCCCAATACCAATGAACAAAAAGTCCGCCGCCCGTAGGCCTAGGCGAACCTTTTTAAAAAACGCTTAGGTGTGGTCAAGGCAAACAATATTAGGCTGAAAAAGCTAGGCGCCCAAGGCTCCCCACTTAGGTGGTGTAAAAGGCTGGGGCTTAGGCGTCGCCTTGAAAATATGATAATTAATTCGTAGTAATAAATTTATTAATTCGTAATTATTATTTTATTAGTAAATATTAATTATTAATTTATCAAAAATAGTTTTTACATGCAATAGTAATTATTAATTTATTAGTAAACCAAAAGTGGTATTAATTTGTAATTATTAGTTTAAATATTTTTTGCATGTAATAATAATTGTTAATTTATTGATAAACCAAAAAAATAGTATTTAATTTGTGATTCTTAATTTATTGAAAATGTTGTTTGAATGTAACAGTAATTATTAATTTATTGATGAGCCAAAAGATAATATTGATTCGTAATTATTAACTTCTTGAAAATGTTGATTGCATGTAACAATAATTATTAATTTATAAGTAAACCACAAGATAGTATTAATTTGTAATTATTAGTTTATTGAAAGTACTTTTTGCATGAAACAATAATTATTAATTTATTGGTAAACCAAAAAATATTATTAATTCATAATTATTAAGTTATCAAAAATGGTGTTTGCATGTGACTGCAATTACTAACTTATTGATAAACTTAAAGATAGTATTAATTCATAATTATTAATTTATCGAAAATGTAATTATTAATTTATCGAAAATGTTGTTTACATTTAACAATAATTATCAATTTATTGGTAAACCAAAACATAATATTAATTCAGAATTATAAGTTTATCGAAAATGTTTTTTGCATGTGATGATAATTACTAATTTATTAGTAAACTAAAAAAATAGTATTAATCGGTAATCATTATTATATAGTATATACCAAGGTTTTAAAAATCGGCAAGTCGCAACGGACTCGCCCCAGTCGACGCGGGAATTGGTCACCCCATGTCGATTCTTTTGTAAAACCGGGAATGCCCAATCCTAGAGGAGAAAACCTTGAATCGCCCTATCCTAGAGGAGAACCGGCGATTTTGAACAGTGAATCGTTCATATGATGTCATAAATCATGATTCCAAACGACTTGTGACGTCACAAGGTCGACGAGTCACTAACTGAGGATATTTTGGTAATTTCGTTTAAAAGGTAGGACTGTAGGTGTACCTCTTCTCTCAATCGCGCTAACGTTGATGCTATTGTACAGGTATTTATAGCGCTTAAACTTTCTTTGAATCTTTGATGTGGGATTTTTTGCCGAGTGATATAATGTTGAAAAATTATTCAATATAAACAATTATGGTAGAAAAGTGTTCAACAACGCGTGATGGGCTGCAGTGGTTATCAACTAGGTTTCTTCTTGGGACATCCCAAGCTCGAATCCGAGCTTTGGGGATGCTATTGTGGAATTTTATTTTTGTCTCGAAAAAAAAAGAAAAAAATATCATAAAATAAAGACAAATAAAAGAAGCTAGGTTTTTACTTTTGTCTTAAAAAAAAATAGAAAAAAGAAAATAATATCATGAAAAAAAAGACAAATAAAAAGAAGATAGGTTTTTACTTTTGTCTTCAAAAAAAAATAAAAATAAAAAGAAGAAAATAATATCATAAAAAAAAAGAAATAATAAAAAAGTAATACAACAAGAATTTCTTGCTAAAAAACAAAAAAGACAATACATCTTCTTTTTTTCTTGTAAAAAAAAAAAGTAATAAAACAAGTATTTCTTGTTAGAAAAAACGAAATAAAAGGTATTGGCAGGATCATTTTCTTATTTTCTTCTAAAAAAATAAAAAGTAATACAACAAGCAAAAAAAAAAGGTAACGTAACATCTTCTTTTCTTTCTTGTCAAAAAAAAAAAAAAAAGGTAATACAAGACATATCATATTTTCTCGTCAAAAAAAAAAGAAAAGGTAATACAACAAGTATTTCTTATCAATAAAAGGTATTTCGTAATACAATAACTATTTCTTAATACAAACTAGGAATAGCTGATCTAATTATAATTTTTATTTTTATAATATGGAAATCTTTAACATAAATTTAGGAATATTAATTTTAAGATAGGATTCATACAAGGTTGAAATATCTCTCCGTCTCTAACAATCTCTTCCACTAAATTTATTCTAGAAATCTAAAAAATTATATTTTTGAAAAATTGAAGTATTATTTCGAAAATTGATGCGCATTCTAATAATTTTTATATTGATATCCAAATATTTTATTATTTATTTATTTATTTGCATTATAAATCTTGTAATGTACTATTTTTTTTACAGTTGTTAATAATACATTTTAAATTAAATGATATTATAAGGTATTTTCAATTTGTTATTATTTATATAATATAATGTAAACCAACAATTTTCATTTCAATATATAATATTGCAGTTAGTTAGGTTGTAATAATTTTGGATTATAGTTAGTTAGGTTGTATTAAATTGTTTTTTTTTTAGCGGGGTTTTCAGCCAATTCGAGATTTTAGTGGCCAATTTTTTATCGATTTAATCCATTATTTATTGTAGTCTATGTATGATTATATACTTTATCCATGATAAGTCTATGTTTTTTGTTTTATGTGATGCAAATTTAATGGTTAACATAAGTTCATAAAGGGAAAGAACATCTCAATATTCACAAATTGATAAAAAGAAATGAAAGTTAATAATGTAGTACCTGTATTTTTTATTGGATTCTTAAAAAGCAACATTTATAATAAATTTTAATAATTTTTTTGGAGTTTTTTTAAGGCTTAATCGGATCGATTCGGCCGATTCCCGATCCGAATCGCCGATTCACCGATCCGGATGGGTTTTTGGGGTGCCCAATCCAGGCACCGATCCGTTTTTTAAACCACTGGTATATACAATAAAATAGGCGAAAGTAGCAACACTACTTTTTATCAAATAGGGTTCCCAGCTTTCTAGCTGCTAATTTTCACTTTCCTCAGCAGCAGGGGAGAATCCTAGAGAAAAAGAGTTATCAAACGCACTCTAATGGATGAGAGGGTGGATGGTTCCTTTTAAAGCCAAAATATATTAAAAGTTTTATGGGATTGGACTCTTTTTTCCTTTGCTACCCCATCTAATATTAATTCTAGGATTCTAAATTTTGGGGATGCGAACTCTTCAATCATGGATTAACCTCAATAAGAAAGTTTTCTAATTTGATCCTCTATGCACTTAAAAAAAATAATATCTCAAGAGTAAATAGAGATTGACTAATTCTTAGATGGTGAGATCAAGTGTTAGATAGATTAAATTTTAAAATTTCCCTTTTGATAATAATCATCTTTCGATTCTTAGATAGTTCCCAAAATTTTAGATTGGAAAAAGCCTCTTAGGTAGATCTTCAAACTGACGGACTAAATGCACACCATGCTTCTAAGATAGCATAAAACATGACTTCTTGTTAAATATGCATCATTTAAATACGTGGTACGGGTCTTCTCACTCTCTCTATATATATGGAAGCCCATGCTCCCCCTTGTCTCTCCTTTGTTGCTAACATATATTGTTTTTCTCTCTCTTTCTCTCTTCAAACACTAACCCCCATTTTTTTTGTCACAAGCTATTATTCTCTTTTACTCTCTAAGGCCCTAAATCCATTTTTGTTTCTCTCTGTTTCCCCTTTCATTTTCTTCTTGTTAGGTTTATCATTTTGGTGAATAGGTGGACTTGATATTTACTGATATTTATCAATAAATATGATATTTACTGATATTTATCAATAACTATAGTCCTTATGGAATTTTTATCAGAAAAAATTGATATTTTCACTATATTTTTTGGCTGTATCGGACATTACTGTGATGATAATGTTATAGAACAGGTTTTGTTGCTTTTTGATACAGTAGTCTAGTTTTCGCTGCATTCTACTAATTAATACTTATAGGGAAAGAAATGAATTTTCTGATATTCAGAAGGAGTATGAGAAATTGATTAATACTGGTATTTCTTAGAACACGATCAATCTAATATTTAGTAAAGCATAATTTTAATCAATTTACTAATATTTATTATGAATATGGAAATCTATTGACATTTACTCTTATTTATTAGCAATAATGCTATTCATTAATAAGCATCAGTAAAAATGATATTTTTAGTAATACAACAACACAGTAAAGCAATAAAATATTCTCTTGCAAAATTGATATTGGTTTGGAATTATATTATTTACTAATGTATGAGTAAATCAGTAAAGTTGATACTTAGTAATATTGTTATTCACTGGTCTTTTAATAGTAAATTCAATGATATTATCAGTAAATTCTAGAAGTAGCTCACATTATCAAATAAATTTATTATTATTTTATTTACTAATGTATGAGTAAATCAGTAAACTTGATACTTAGTAATATTGTTATTCACTGGTCTTTTAATAGTAAATTTGAAGCTATTTGTTAGTAACGTTACTCATAATTCGCTTAATATGAGATTTATGGATACGTAATTTATACAGTGGGAGGTGCTGATCAGTTCCCTTTGACCATCGTGTGTTTATGTAATACATATTTAGTTAATGCATAAAATTGGGTTGTGTTTGTTTGAATGTTTGAATGTTGCTTTTTGTTTTGGTTGTACTTCTTTTGAGATAATTTGTTTTTGATACAAGGAAGTCACAGTTATTATAAAAGTTGGACCTGATATCAGGTTGTTGAGGATGTGTCGTTGATTAGACACGAAGTCCAAAATAAAATTTCTCAAGTATTGTGATACACTTTAATGTATTGAGTTTTACATCCAATGAATAAAAATGATTGCGACCTCCTTGTACCTAAAGTCAGTATTCTTAATATGCAACCTCTTTACCTTATTATTAAACTTCGCTTTAGTTTACTCTTCTATTATTTTTGGTACTTATTATCTTTTCCTTTATTTGTTTACTTGCAGTTGGACCATAGTGTGGTTGGCAGCATAATAATTGATAAAAGACAAGTATGATGGATGGATGGTGTTGGAGAGATGTGTGGCCATTCAAGACATGAAAGGATCCAGAGGTAGGTTTCCCTCAGTCTCCAATGTTGTCCATCCATCAAGTCAATGGTGTTAGGCTGGTATCTACTAAGGGTGGCAATGGTTCGGGTGGCTTGGTCCAGCCCAGCCCAGCCCCACACATACTTTTTTCATATTTATTTATTATTATTATTTTTTTTACTTTGTTAGCCTTTAATTTTACTCTATGTGGCTCGGCCTGGATAGGGCCAAGGCCGGCCTTCGTGGAAATAAGGCCGAGTTGGGGCCGGGGTTGACCCGGCCTGGTGCCAGCCCTTGTCCCTACCGTGTTAGGTACATTTGGATCTACTTTTTCATTCCTCTAAGACTAATATATGTTTTTTATATTATAAAATGGAACCTTAATATAAGGCTGTAGTATTTATAGGTCATATTATATTTACTTGTATTAATTATATACTTGATTTGTAGGGTTTACACTACGGCATTGGCGGTATTGGAAAATAGGTATGTTGTAAATACTCTCAATCAATGCAAATTTGACAATATTTTTGTTAACATGAAAATAGTATCTCATCACTCAACTGTATAATATTATATTATAAAGATGTGTAAAATATAAACTTAATTCGGAAATATATATATAGAATTCTAGAAAAATTGATAGGAAGATATATGGATATGGAAAATCCAGTAGAGATTGATCGATTAAAGAGATATATGAGAGTGACTCGTTTATGAAAAGATTTTAGTGATGCCATATAGTTTTACTAAGAGGGAGCAACTCTCAAATACCAAGAATAGACGTAGGGTCTCATATATGCTTTGAGAGGAAAGTCTTGGCATTGACAAATTTTTTAATAGTCTAAAGTAGATAAGTACATGTCTTTACTTTAAAATTCATTGGCACCTAATCTGATACAGATATTCTTTAGTATATAAAATTCTATTTCAAAAATAGAATAACGAAATCTTAAAAGAGAATAATGATTCACAAGAGTTAGGGAAGGGAGTTCTTCACCTCTGTCTTTAAGGTGACTATTTCTCAAGTTATACTCTCCCTAATATACTGTCTGTCTTATGTGCATTTTTTCTTGTGTTTTGTGCTTAGGATTGCAAGTTTTTTTGGGATGCTAATATGAAATACTTTTTGGGATTTATTTTAGTGACTAGGCTACGGTTATTAATTCGAACTTAATTTGATATTAATTTGTTAAATTTGTATCATTTTGATATTAATTTAAATCAGTTTGATATCAATTTGTATCGATTTGATATGAATTTGTATCATTTTGCATCCAGTGTTTCTAAAAAAACTAGGTGGCGCCTAGGCAGCCGGGGGGTTCCAGGCCACCCAGCACCTAGGCAGCTGCTCAGAACCTGGGCAACCCAGTAGAAAGAAAAATGTCTAGTATATCACATATTCATATCCAATTATCCATAGTCCACACTCCACACATAGTTAAAACTTAAAATTTACAAACCAATGTTTTCAAACCAAATCAGTGACCACAAATCCGCAATACACAACCAAGATGAGGAAAATAAAGATGAAAGAAATATAGTATATAGAGTTGAAGGGGGTCCTTATTTTTTGTGCCATATTTTTTATATAAGGGGGTCTTTTGTATCTCTCTTGGCAAACTTGTCCCCTTCAAGTATCGATTATACTTGATATAAACTAGATCATTGAGCCTCTTTGATTCATGCATATTCCTTTTTTTTGGATGAATTCAATAAAATCAAATGAATTTGATTAATATAAATAATTAAAAATGCATAATAGTAATACATGCAATAGACTTCCAAAGTACTAAATTACTTGTACTGTAATACAAATTACCATCTCAAAAGTACTCAAATTCTGCTCACAGCCAGACGAGATAGTGGTTAGGCTTAAGATCCCAATGACCAACTTTTGTAAATTTGGAGCACTAAACGCTTGTTGGCTCCACCAAGTGGCTGCAGTTACAAATTTATAAATGTTAATGATACATGAAATATCAAGAGTTAAGACAAACTACATATGTCATGAAATGAAATTTGAACTTGAGGAACTTAAGAATATTGTTACCTGAGGGTGATAGTGTGGCTATAAATGGAATTCGTAACTAACTTTGCCTTCTTCACTTCACCTGAAATTTCGCTCAAACCCCCAAGAGCCTCAAGCATGAAGTCTATATAATGAGGTCTATATAATGTGCTGCGCATGGTGTCCAAAAGATTCTAGAGTACGCTATGCCCAACAGATTAGCAGCAACAACATTAGGAGCAGCATTGTTTCTGACAACCTGTATAGCATGTTGTTCCCCAACCTCCTTGATTCCTTTCTCCATAATTTGGAATATGTAATGGGCATCATGGCTATAATCAAAGGCATCAATTGACCTAAAAACAGTCCCCAAAGGACAATTCACAAGCAAATTCACTTGGCTTCTTCTCTTCCTATCACTCCAAGTATCGGTCATAAGAGAGACTCCATACCGATCCCATACATCCTTCTGAACATCAACAATAATCTCCTTCGTGATACTCACTTCTTTTTTAAAAAAAGACTCTGAAAGCCCATATGGGTTGGGGGTTTCATTCGATGCCCAAATTGGCCAATTGCATCTACCAAGGTGTAGAAGCTGCTTAGGCGAGCAGTATTGAAAGGAATCATTGCCTCATAAAACCATCTAGCAATATATTGCGCAACTCTATCTTTCTCATCCTTCTTGAGTCTATTTTCAATCGTGGTTTACTTCTTTGTTTTCTCTCCTACAAAAAAAAAATCCATAAGCCCTCTAACCCTAGGCCTCTTAAGCCCCTCATTCCCAGAAGCAACTACAACTCCCTTAAGCTGGGATTGTTGTATGTCTTGACACCCCTCCCCATCCTCATCACTATCATCATCATAGTAATTAACCCTAACTCCAGACCTCATCTCTGATATGGATGTCTGTCTCTATCTTTTTTCATATTTACATGACTCATAAACTTTTTATTTCCTCTTTAATAGCATTACGAGTTCTTTTACATGGGGCAACATTCCCCTGATACTAGCATTTTATTCGCAAAAACCCAAAAAAAAGCCCTTTCTCTCTATGGCACTCTCTGAGAACAGCCTCTCTTTCCTTACACACACACTCTCTCTCTCTCTGTCTCTAATTACAAAACCTTAGCAACATGACTAATCTGGGGCATTCTCTTGCTAGAGTTCTCTCTCTCTAAAGCAAAAACCCAAGCATGCTCTCTCCATTGAGTTTCTCAAAGAAAATCCAAAATCTCTTTTTCTTGAGTCCAGAATATCAACCAAACCAAACCCATAAAACATCTAGACCAATCAAACCTTCATGGCCCCAAAAATTCGGGGAGCATAAAGAAGCAAGAGAGAAACATAAGTGGTAGTGAGAGAAAGAAAACAGTGTGTGATAGTTTTCTTGGTAAGAAGCTTGTTCTTAGCTTCGGGCTTTCATCCCTTTATCCCTCATAAATTTGGTTCATTTCGTGTTATCCAACGAACACAAGATGTGTTTCCTTGAAAACTTGGAAAAGCATGGGAAGAGAGAGAGAGCAAAATGGATGGTAAGAGAAAGAGCAAATAAAAATAGTAGCAATGGGTAGAGAGGAAAAATATTATAAAAAGATGGCAGCTTGGAAGTGAGACCGGTTAGGATGGAGTAACCGTGAGATGGAACTTTTCCCCGACGAGGTATTTAGTTACATTATATATAGTTTATTTCTAGTCATCCGTGCAAATGCAACAGCCCTAAAGCAGGAGACATAAATTTGCTATAACAAGAAGATTTTCCCTTTAAAAAAATGGAGATTATTTTGGGATAAGAATCTTTTGTTTTTCACCTTGTACGGAAACATGGGATGAGCAAATAGGGAGCTTACTAATTGAAAGTATGGGAAGATCAAATAGGAAGCTTATAGATTGAAAGAGATGCCGGAAGAATTAATTGAAAATTTTTTATTTCCTAAATAGATTCATATCCAGTCCCATATGTTTACATTACATTGCATTTTTTGCTCTTTTCTCCATCTATTACTCTCTCTATAACCTCATGCATTCTATAAATATTGCTCCTTTATTTATTTCTTACTTTTTGTTATTTATTTTGTATGTAACAACTAGAGAATGCAAAATTTAAGAAACATAAGCAGAAACCTGTTTATGATTTCAAGTTGCTATCCGATCTCCTAAGTTTTATTCGGAACACATTTGTCCATTTTAGTGATCTACGACCCAAAATCAAGGTAATGGGTACATTTAGTTCTAGATAATTTATTATCCTATTAATATTTAGCCCATTTGTATATTTAAGGAAATGAAAACTACCTAGTTTCTCATATGTTATATTTAATGTACCTTGCAGTAATTCTTTTCCAATTGTTGCATTGAAATTTCCAAACCATTTGAAGATATATTTCTAGAAAAATGCATAGATTTGCCCATCAGCAAAGATACCATACAGAGGACCAGTTTTAAGATATTTTTTGGCAAGGTCATGACTTAGGTATGTATGGTACGTGGCAGTTCGGGATGGTAGGTTGCAACTCTTTTAGTTATGGGCTCTTTTAGTTATTGGCCATGGTAAGGCTACGTCACTTCTGTTCGTAGTTGTAGGCTGGTTGGTTTGATATTTTGTTCACTTTCATGTACTTGAAGGCTTCACCCTCCATTTTCTTTTTTAATTTTGTTTATCTACTTCATGACCACCAGGCTTATAGGTTGCATTATCTAAGAACAGTGTTCTTTCATATAGAGTGGCTTGATTCTATTTGGTTTATGTACCACTTTCTTTTGATAGTTCTCTTGTGATTATGTTATAACTGATTCGCGCGGTTTTTATAGCTAGTTAGGTCCATAGTTGTGTAAGCCCAAATGAATGCCTAAGCTGATTGCCCTGCCTTTGATCCATGTGAGTGTATTGGGGTGGCGAACATGTGGGTTTCCTTGCTCTGATCATGAAAGTACATAAAATCTATGGCGTGCACATGCATCTACACGAACATATGCCTGCATGCTGAATTATATGCCATGAGCTCATGAACAAACACAAACATAATGGCATGCACATGCATCAACATGAACACGTGCATGCATTAGAGTTATGAGCTTAGGATTGTGAGTTTTTTTGGGATGCTAATACTGAAACGTTTTTTAGGATTTGTTTTAATGTTGAAGCTATGTGTATTTATTCAAACTCAATTTGTATAAATTTGATGTCAATTTGTATAAATTTGATATAACTTTGTTTTAATTTGTATCAATTTAATATTAATTTGTATCAGTTGTTTCGATTTGTATTGATTTTTACCTTTTCTGGGGTTAAAGCTATAACCTCTTCTAATTTATGGTTAGATCTTCACTTGTATAAAAAAACTTCTCTCTCTCTCTCT
>NW_006497454.1:88189-108709 GCF_000471905.2 Amborella trichopoda
GTACGTACGTACGTAGTACGTACGAGTACGTAGTACGTACGTAGTAGTAGTAGTAGGTAGTAGAGAGTAGAGAGAGAGTAGAGAGAGTAGAGAGAGAGAGAGAGAGAGAGAGAGAGAGAGAGAGAGAGAGAGAGAGGGCTGATGGCAGGAGCTAAGCGAGGTTTTCTGTTGATCAAGAGAGAGAGATGATGGAAGGATAATATACCTTGTGTTATTTGCCCTAAACTCTCCATTTTTAAGACAATCCTACATCCTCTCCAAAGATGGGAATCTTTTTTGTTGTCACTCGGACATACTACACAGTAGTGTTACAATATAAACTCATTTTAAGTTAACAAATTACAATAGTCAGAATGAGGGGTGCGAATTATGTCAGGTCGACCAGATTGGATTCAAGTTTAGACCCAGATTTTGGACCCAAGGGGTTGGGATTGGGTCTACTCGACCTTTGACCCAACTCGGTTGGATTCATGTTCGAGTCCTAGTCCAGATCTGGCATAGATAATAACGGGTCAGGTCATCTCGACCTGACCTAACTCAATGTACGTTAATACAAATACGTGCTAATATTATTAAGGATGTAATATAAGATACTATATTTTTCATATATTTCGTTCTCTATAGACCTAGATCTGTGGGTTGAGTCGGGGATGCATTGGGTCCGAGTCCAATTCAACTATTAAATTACAACTAGACTAGGGGAAGAAAAGAAATGAGAGACATCTATTATATTACTAAATATACAAACCATTCATAGGTTGCACCAGTCACCCCAACAAACCTGAAGGCAACAATTGATGCAAATAAAGCAGGGCAGTGCAAAATTGTGCCATGATGATGATGCAATTATCAGAGATGCGAGCAATTGGGCTCTGCATCTTCTCCGCAACAGGTGCAGCATCGCACTAATGTTGAGTGCATGTTGAAAATCGACTTCAAAACATTCACTTCGTTGGATTTGATGGGAATGCTGTTTTCAGTTTCCTCGATGCTTCGGAAGCCGACAGTGAGGTTGTGCATGAATGTGATCTTGCAGCCTTTTGAGGTCAAATACTTTGAGAAATCGATCTTATTTCCCTGCATACGTATCGTGGGTTTAATACGTCAAATCAGTTGAATTATGGTTGAATGTTTTTTTTGTTAATATTTTGACTATTAAACTTAAAATGAGTACAAAATGTGTGAAAAAAGGGGAGCAGGATTCTCACATACGGGCTCTGGCCAAAAAATAGGCTACCCACAAAGGGGCGCCTTGTACAAAAATCATGGCTAGATAAAAAATACTTTACATGAACTGAGCCATTAATGATATCAATTCCAATTTGTGTTAGGAAACCGAGCCAAAAATAGTCCCTTAGGGGGGACTCAGATTGGCATGATACAAGGTTGTAGCTACCTTTGTTAGGGAATCAGCCTCATTATTTGCTTCTCATATAAAGCTTTTTTCTTGATGGCTATTTTGTTGTACACTTTTTTTACAGTTATTTACTTATCACGGTTGGAGATACTAATAGCTTAGGATTATATTCAAATATATCATTGATTTAAAAGATATTAATAGCTTAGGATAATATTCAAAGATATCATTGATTTAAAACATGACGAAGAGCACGTTAAAGGTTACATAGAACTCAAAAAGTTCACAAATATCATGATTAAACATGATCCCCCAGGCAAGTGTATTATTTCCACATTTTCATAAATTGTTTTCTATATACCTCTCAATAAATTTAATGCTGATTAGAAATATGCTTTGTACATGTTTGCTTTTCAGCGCATATCAAATCTTGTAACATCCCATCTTTTGGGATGATTGGAAGCGATTGCATTTTTTTGTAGAGCTCTACGGTTGAGTTGATGGATATGGTAAGATGGCTTTGGATAAGAATCCCATAAAAGTACTAAAAAATCACCATGTGGAGCACAATGGTAGAAAAGATATAAATGAGACTGTCATTTGAAACTGGAGATGCTCAAGGCTATGGAACAACTAGAAGCGGCAAAATATACAAAACATTAGAAGAAACCTGATTACGATTTTAAGTTGCCATCCGATCTCCTAAGTTTTATTCGGAACATATCTGTCCATTTTAATGATCTACAACTAGAAATCAAGGTAATGGATACATTTAGTTCTATAAAATTTATTATGTTAGTAGTATTTAGCCTATTTGTATATACAAGGAAATAAAAACTACCTAATTTCTCATACGTTATATTTAATGTACCTTGCAGAAATTCTTTTCTAATTGTTGCATTGAAATTTACAAACCATTTGAAGATATATTTCCAGAGCTCCTTATGGAAATGCATAGTTTTGCCCATCAACAAAGATACCATAAGGAGGATCAGTTTAAGACATTTTTTGGGAAAGCAATGACTTAGGTATGTATGGACATGGCAGTTTGGGACGGTAGGTTGCAACTCTTTTAGTCATGGGCCATGAGAAGTCTACCTCACCTCTTTTTGTAGTTGTAGGCTGGTTGGTTTGACATTTTGTTTATGGTTTGACATTTCGTTTATTTTCATGTACTTGAAGGCTACACCCTCTATTTTCTTTTTCTTATTTTTTTTTTAATTTTGTTTACTTTCATGTACTTGAAAGCTTCACCCTCCATTTTCTTTTCTTTTCTTTTTTTTAGATTTTGTTTTTCTACTTCATGACTACTAGGCTTATAGGTTGCATTATCTCTAAGTACAGTGCTCTTTCATATAGATTGGTTTAATTCTATTTGGTTTATGTACCACTTTCTTTTGATAGTTCTCTTGTGATTATGTTATAAATGGTTTATGTAGCCAGTTGGGTCCATAGTTGTATAAGCCCAAGTGAATGCCTAAGCTGATCGCCCTTCCTTTGAGATCCATGTGTGTGTTCAGGATGTTTTCATTGGGGGTGGTGAACATGTGGGTTTCCTTGCTCTGAGCATGGATGTACATAAAAACTATGGCATGCACATGCATCTACACGAACATATGCCCGGATTATATGCCATGAGCTCATGAACAAACACAAACACAATGGCATGCACATGCATCAACATGAGCACATGCATCAACATGAACACATGCATTCGAGTTATGAGCTTATGCATGTGGAAGTTGTTTTATACGAGCGCATGACCATACCCAAATACAACGGCATGCACATATATCTAGATGAACACATGCATGTGTCTTTTATTATGAGAACATGAGCCTACAATGTCCATGTGTCTTCATGAATGCATTACAAGCACTTGGTTGTTGACGGGCATACGCTTCAATGTAGAATGTAATATGTATGTGTGCTAGTATGTGTTCGTATATTTACATGCATACAAAACATCACGCATAAATTTGCACAGCTAAGAACATGAATCTATCTCACTAGTAAGTTCACACATACTTTCATGCATCACTGAAGCCTTAGGTGGATGCATTCATGACGATTCAGATTCAATTTTGTCAGACAAGCAATGGGAAGGTTAAATCCAATATTATACCCCTTTTTCTTCTCTCAAAATTTTATTTTTTAAGGAAATAAATATGAGGTTCACGTCAGCATCTCTCACCAAACTCCTTTCCTCTCTCATACTTTATCCAAAAAATCTCTCTCTCTCATACTTTATCCAACTCACTCGCTCTCTCCTCCCTCTCACGTAACTCCTACTTTATCTCATTTTTTTCTTTTATCTCATACTCTTTGTCATCATGCTTTATCAATAGAAGATAAAAGGGGGGCCGCCTCATTCTCTCTCTCTACCTAAACATTATATAAAGGGAGGCCACACCCCATTCTAAAAGCACTCTCTTCTATTTCTAGTATTGGGCTTTGAAAAGAAATTAAAAATGAAAAAATTTTTAGGTGATTTTTTTTAGGATTGATCCTGAAGAGTTTTGGATAAGCATAATGGTTCCATTGAGGAAGCTTCAATTGAAGAGGTTGGTCGAAATTAGCTTTCCCAGTTAAGATTGAACGAAGACCGTCAATCACGCGTCATAGGATGGTGGTGACTCCGTGTGGGGTATAATAAGCCCAGTTGAGGTAATCTCCGGCATTCTCTTTTGATTCTTGAATATTTAATTCTATAGTCTTTATATTCTCAAGCACAAGATTTGTGATTATTTTCTTGGTTAAAGAAAATTGGTTCAATGGCATCAAAGTTATTGAGATCCTGGATTGGTAAATTTTTATTTTATTTGACGCAAGAGTTATTGTAATAAGACTACTTGCAAGTGATCTTTGTTAAAGAAAAGAAAAGAAAAGGAAAGGGGTGAAAAATAAATAAAAAAATCTTCGATAAAGATCATATTGGTCGAACTTCTAATGGTATCAGAGCGATGTTCATATTTGATACCATTAAATGTATTTTCTCTTTATTGAGTCAAGAGCAAGCTTGGGAATGAGATATGAGAAAGCTAGTACTCTTTGTGATCACGTAATACACCCCGGTTAAGAATTATTGAAATATTCAAAACACCGAAAAAGGCACAATGCAGAAAGGGTATTCTGTGCTATTTTGGAGTAGTTATATAAAAGATATTATGTATTTTTCTATTACATACTTTAATGACTTTGTGTGTCTTTGAGAGTAGGATCTACCAACAAAATTTCAGTGGGAGATTCTAAAGGAATTGAGAGTTATGGACTCATAAATGAAGGGTGCTAATTTTGACTCTGCAAAATTCAAGAACTGTCCATTGAGTTCCGTGATTTTTCCCTCTAATGATCTGATTTTATTTTTTGTTAAAATTTTACTGTGACTCATAAAATTGAGTATACTTTCAAACAAAAAAGGTTTCATCAAAAATTCCTTGTGGTTTGAAAGATATAATCGATTTATTGAAGGGTACGCAAGTGCTGTTTTCTGCAATGAAAATTATTTTCATGACTTGGAAGTCAAGATTTTATTTCTATTCTTAACAAAATATTTTATGGTTCACACTAAGTTTTTAGACTTCCTTTGAGTTTAGTTTCTAATGAAATTTATTTGAGAGAGAAAAATCTATGGAGAGAGAGGAATAAAAATTTTGGATTGAAGAGAGGTCATCCTGAATTTTCTACAATTATGGTGTGCTCTTCATTGAGACTTAAATATCTATAATTGTCAAGCATACTTAGCAGAGTGATATGAGGCTTGTGGAAATATATATCCTAACATTATGTGTCTACTTTTAAATAAAATTAGTTTGAAAGGAAAACTCCACAAAGGTAGAAAGAAAATACAATTTTACTAGACAATGTTCATCCAGGAATTCTGCAGTATGAGTTATTTTATGATGTATATGTCAACTTATTTATTTCTCTGAAGGAAGGATATTATTTGGGATTCACACCATAATGTTATGATTTGGTTTTGAGTCTAGCTTTCAACACGAGATTTCAAGAAGAAATTCTTTGAGGTTTGAGATAAACAATTTTTTTATTGAGAGATACTCAACCTGATTTTCTGTTGAGAAAATTGCATTGTGATGTAAAAAGTCACTAAAAGATAGACTCACGAAATGGTGTGATTTTGGATGGAACTTAGCACTATTTTATATTTTTTGAGTCTTTGTTTCAGTACTCAAAAGGATTTGGAGACAAACTCTTTATGAGTTAAGAGATACAATGTTTTTATCATAGAATGCTCATGTTCTATTCTACAGTAAATCAAAAGATGTGACATATTAATGCACATCTTTAGATTATTAGTAATGGAGATCTTTTTAGGTCACTTTTAAAAGGGATTTTATCGTGTGCCATGCATATGGTTTATTATAATAAAACTTCAGATAGAAATAATACAGAGTTTGTAAGGTACGACACTCTATATGAAGAATGTTTGATTTGGGAATAGCAGAAAGAAAAAGAAACACAATACCTATAAAAGTGTATTGATTTCTTCAAAATAGAGGGATACATAGAGAGGCTTAGAGGTAGCAAAGAAAAGCTAAAGATCAATGAGAGAATCAAATTTATGATATTTAAAATGATGGGATGAAGAAGATGTTTTCCTTCATAGTGTGATACAATGAAGTATCCAAATGCCGAAGAGATTGACACATCACGACATGAGAAAGCAAAGGCCATTGTATTCTCCATCAATGGTGTACTCTTCCAACATCGTCAAACAATTATAAAAACAATGAATCAAAAAAACCCAGGTACCACACTACATGATTTTGAGGTATGAAATATATCTTATATTACATGGTAAGGTCATATAGGGAAAGATGATTCAGTAACTTTTTATACGCTTTAGTTATATATTTTGGCTAATTGTTTTATGAATATGTATGGAGTATATGGACATTGAATGACATGTGCTAACAAATTTGAAATAGTCTGTTTATAAATACCATGTGTTATAGCGTCTCCTTGTGCTAAGCGTATGAACTACTTAAGGTAGTCATACACATGGAGGTGTGATTTGATTAAGGGCTTTGAGCCCTAAGTATGAGATACGAGATATGGATGTGGCTCATTCAAATATGTAAGCATGAAGGGAGTGTTCTGATAGAACTCGGTCTTATTGGCCATCCTCCTAATAATGTCCAGTAATATGATGTATTGCATGTAACGATGATCTCTTCATAAAGTCTTCAAATTTGCGAAAAAGAAATTTTTGTCAAGATTTTGATAACCATTCTTTAGTCATACTTTATTTTAAATAAAATTGTAATATTGACTTTATAGCTTGTTTTGTAGTTGTAAAGACTTGGTAGGTGAATGCAATAAAATTACTTTTGAATACTAGACATATATTTTAATATTAAATTTGGATGTTTTGAGAAAAAACCTAAGTCAATTAATGTAGTTTTTTTTAAAATCTTGAAAATTGACGGTCCAAATTGCGTTACAAGATGCACTATTTCCAGAACTGGAAATCCATTTTTTTCTCATGTCCATGCTTCTTGATGTCGAGATGATCAATTTGAGGATATTTGGGGATCATAACAACCTCTTCTAGTGAAATTTTTGAAGTGGGCTCTAATTTGATTGTTTAGAGCCTCGACTCTATATAAACTTTTTCCTTATATATATCATATTTTCTTTCCCTTTATTTGTGTTTGTCTAACTCAAGCTGAACTTGAGCGTATTACTTGGACTCGCCCAAGTAACTTGTCTTGCCCAAGGCCCAAGTACATCAACTGAGTCGATTTTTTGTACACAAGTACTTCACAATAGAAAGTAGTCACAAGTAGGAAAGGAACCATGAGAATGAAGCACGGGTAACAACCAAAGGCATCTGGTGAATTGACTAAAAGGAGATAGTATGAAAGAGGCATGAGCAATAACTAACTAATATAATCAGCTAAAGGAATGTATAACACACAATTATAGCTCAAAACTTGGTCAAGTTACTTGGACTTGGTTGTTTGTTTAGCAGAGAACTTGGGCATGTACAACGATTTGCGAGTTTTTATTGTCATATTTCACATTTTTATGTTTTTCTTCTTTGGATTTTTTCTGAAATATCTCCAATCACTTAACTATTATTCTAAATGCATGTTATGTCTAATATTTAATGATTCTCGACTACACAATTGGCGAATCTCATTCTACATGTTAAACTTGTTTCCACATTTTCGCACTTCTACCACTCAAACACCCCCCCCCCACTCCACCTTTTTTTTTTTTTTTTTCTTGAGATATGATGTTTTCAAGGCTTGAAACTACTCGAGCTAGACATACAATATCAAGCTACAAGGTTTGGTACAAAATGAATAATAGAAACCAAAGTGATGGTAAATGTTCTCTACTTAATTCTCTAAGTATGCATTGATTGATTCCAATGGAATGATCGCAACTCCAAGATGTTAGAATAATGTATGTATGGTATGTCGATCAATCAATGACATTATTGTGTATTGGTTCTCTCTCAGGTCCCTCTCGATTCCAAAGACGTTGGAATTTCAATTCCATAAATGAAGGAATTTTGATTTCATAAATTAAGGAATTTTGATTCCATAAATGAAGGAATCTCGATTCCATGTCGATCGATTCCAACTTGGTTGGAAACTCAATCCCAAAGAGCTAGGAATCTCGATTCCTTCTATGTAGGGATCTCGATTCTATTTTGGTCATCTATGTAGGGATCTCGATTCTATTTTGGTCATCTATATAGGGATCTCGATTCTATTTTGATCGAATCTCGATTCATACAAATAAGAATCTTCCAATTGCAGGCTATTCCTTGCTTCTGATTCTTAAATCAATTCAGTTTTCAAATCGATTTAGGTAACTATGGCTTATCCTTTTTCAGTTAGGTGTCTATTTTCAACATTTCAAAAGGTGACGTTCAAGTTTAGCATGGTAATACTCATATTTATCCGTTCTATGAATTCATAATGTTGCTTTTTTCCTTTCACTTGAACTCTCACACACACACACATTATGAATTTCAAGATTAGCATAACAATACTCATATTTATTCATTATGTCTAATGTATGTTGAAAGATTATATAATCACTATTTGTGTGTGTGTGAGAGAGAGAGAGGTTATACAACTACTTTGTCGTTTTTTCTTTCTACACTTAATAGCCCATGCAAAGCACTTTTTGTAACGTTTTTTTGTTCATTATTCTTTCTTGGATTCTAGGGACAACTTATTAAGTCACTATTTCCATGACTTTGAAACTTTATAAAGCATACTTTTTATGAAATTAGGGAAGTGTCTTATTTGCATCCATTCTAGATGCTCAAAGACTAGTCTACCAGCGATTCCCCAATAAATTGCATCATAGCACCATTCGTCATGATTAATATATATTATTGTTTTTATGTTGTTTTTGGAGTCTTTAAATAGACCAGAAAAATAAGAAGAATTTTGTGGACAGGTTGAAGATTTTAATCTGCAAAGAGATGCGGATTATACTTTGTCAAAACTGAAATTATGCAAAATTCAAAATTTCGAACCATTTGCAAAAGAACACCAAAAATGATATCAAATTTTAGGAAAGCATGTCACAGATACAGTTGCTAAAAATACCCTTGAAAATAGAATTAGGTATGTTTTCAAAAACATTGAAACTTATTGCCTAAATCTAAAAGCAACAAAACAAGTTAAAAATGGATTTAACCTAAAAGAGTGTAACCAAATTCTTAAAAATAATTTAAAATTTGGATGTGATAAAAAATATCAGAAGAAAATTTCAAACAGAAAAAAGTTAAATAGAAAAAGTGGAAATGGAACAAATTTGAATGAACATTAACAAAAAAAAATTATATTGTTAAGAAAAATAACAACAAACCAAAAAGAAGTTGCAGATGCTATATCTGTAATTTCTTCTTGTATTATATCTCCAAGTTTAAGAACTTGATGTTCTTCAATTGAAGTCTCATATGTTGAAGCTTCTGAAATAGTGTCATCATTCATCATAAAAACTATTTTTGAATCACTGTCTTCAGATTCAGATTCAGTTTCTACTTCGAAAATGGCCTTATACTCGATTAGAGTATTATTGCCATCATTCCAGTTGCACATAATGGGCTTGCCGTTTTTTCCCATTTTTCTAATGGAAGTGTTGTAGGACTACCAGCGCATGTTGTAGCCCCTGTGTCAATTAGAATATCAAGGTGATATGGTTTGTATCAAAAAATTGAATTCTCCTAAAACAAACAAATACTTTTTCTTGTTTTGATTGTGAGAAAATATGATTTCTTCATTTCTTCCTATTTGAATTCTAGAAACATTCAAACTTTGTAAATTTTTAGAAGGTAAAATTTCAGAATTACCTAGGAACACAAGTAATTTTATCATTTTATACCCTACTGGTTTCATTGGACCCTTTTGCTTTTGGTCGACTTGTTCTTGTTGATCGAAGCTTAATCTTCTTCCCTCGATTGGATTTACAGGTCTATTAAGACTTAATCGGCTATTAATGAATCATTGACCAATGAATCTTTTATGTCTCCATTCACATTAGAAAGCATAGTTGTGGAATCATGTCCGCATACAGAGATGTTGACTTGTAGTTTTGACTGTCAAGCTTGCATTAGAAACAATGGTAGAATAACGTAAGTATCTTGATTCTTAATACGTATGGGAGATTATAGAACACAACAACTGATGCATGTGTGTCTTAGGGCTTGGACCAAATTATGGGTTTGGAAGTTCCTTTGTAATTATGCTTGAAAGTGTGATTGCAGGTCAACAAAAAAGACATCTGTGTACAATTGGTTGGAGTGTGCTAGTTAGTACAAAGAGACTCTTTGCTGGTGATTCCGTCATATTTATACGGTATGAAAAATAAGATCAATTGGGTTAATTAATCAGGAGGCAAGTTTTGGCCTGCTTATTTAGTAGCTAAACCCATCGGAGCAATTCAGATTGTTTATGTGTGAGAAGAGTTGAATGTGTATGGGTCTGAAATTCATAGATGGGTGCACCTACTAAAAGAGTGGCTGAAAATTAGACCCCATTAATTTTAATGTTAAAATTGCCCCATTAGAAATTTGTTCTCCTTCTCCTACTTTGTATTTCAGAGATGAGGAATCTCAACTTTGCTTGGGAGTAAGGCGTGCCAATAGGCAGCTGCCTACTTTGTCATCCTCAGTCTTGTCTAGTAATAGCATGCGTATTGGAATTTTTGTTGTTGCAAACAACAGTCTGTTCTCTATATTTTATATTTTACATTCCAAGGTGTACTTTTCAAGACCTCAAATCTTATATGGTCATTTCAAAATGCTTATTAAGCATGGGAACATTAAATAAACTAAACGAATTATGGGAAAACCACAGTCCATTGGAACACCATTGCCCATTGACAGATAACTGCCAATTGAAGTGGTAGAGAGAGAGTGGGACTACCATTGGGGAGGTGATATCTTGTCGTTGTGGGTCCCTCTCTGTCCATCACCATTCTCATTCAACTGAAGATGATGAATTAATAACTGGTATTTCCCATTAAATTTTACGCTTGAGTTGCTTACCTACTAAGATCTTTAACTTAATGGATCCGAGGACAAGTCCCTAAGAATTTGTCATCCCTTTATCCAAATACAACAAATCAATCTATGGTTCCTAAGCATCCTTGGAATGAAGTTCAGGACGATGATCAAGACAGAAGACTCAGGGGTGCCTAGGTATATGGAACAACTACAGGCATCAGTGATCTGGATCCCATAAGATGGAAAGGTTCGCATTGGCGTAACCTTCAGGTTGGATGTTACTTCTTTTCATGCAATGCTTCATCTGTTTTCTTTCAAATAGTCTTATAATCTCTACCTTAAAACATTTGGCCTTTGCAACAAAAAGAAAGTTAAAGAATAAACTACTTCTTGTTCTTTGGAACGACACAACAAAGTTTCAGTTTGGAAGATTGAACCTGTGGCCACACCTTTCTATATCTACCCTCTCCCATTTTTCAGACCCCAAAGACAGCCAGGAATGCCAGGTGTGTTTCTAAAATTTCATAAGCATTTTTGTTTGGATGACAACTAATAGACTTTGAAGTTCTAATGTCATGTTGGATGAATGTATTAATACATATAAAAAAAAAAGAATTATTGGGTTTAGGATATGGGCTTGGGCTTGATTGGCTAACATATTGACAATTGCTATGCTGCATCCCAACTTAAAAGTCCTACCACTAGACTAAACCCCCCAGCCCCCCCGCCCTCTACCCCCTCTCCCCCCCTAAAGGAGTGACATGAGAGTAGAGTCTGATCAGGTCTAGTCAGGACCAAATAGAGATGGGTCGAGCCAGACCTGACCCCTAACCATTTATGTTTTGACCCAAACCTGATCGGGACATGGTCCATTTTGATGTAAAAGGAAAGTATATATTGTTTACCATTTTGATGTGAAAGGAAAGTATATATCGTCTACCATTTTGATGTGAAAGGAAAGTATATATTGTCTACCATTTTGATGTGAAAGGAAAGTATATATTGTCTATCAGGTTAATATGGAAGGTGTATATTGTAATTTATATATTTGGGAGGGGTAGATAAAATATCTTATATTTATGGTAAGTCTAGGTATAGTATATAAATCTCTGATTTATTTCTATTCTTGTCATCGGTATTTTTCTATATAAGAGAAGCTTGTATATTCATATGTTTAATAGACCATGAGTCTCTTCAGATAAACCTGAGACTTGTCACATTGTATCATAGCCAGATTTATCTTCGTCGTATTCATTCATGTACGATCGAGTCTGTTAATTTGTTGTTAATCGATTCCTATCCTAATTAGATCCATCTGAATTCTGACCTAGTTAACAGGAACATCCAATTTGATAGAAGATTTACCGAAAAAAAAAAAATAGTAGAGATCTGCCAAAAAATCATCCTTGGCCCAATTTGTTGTTCTTTTGACACCTTCCGCAATTATTTTACTGACCCATCAGCCACTGTCCAAGCCTTCTATTGTCTCTTTTTGTTTTTGATTTCTTGTTTCACTCCTGAAGACTGGGTTTGGACTAACCTTGACTATCTATCTCTCCTTTTGATATGGTGACTGTTTTCTGCTAATCCACATCGTCCTTGAAACTATTTCCGTCGCTTTCTCTCCCCAAAACTCATGTCATATTCTACTACTAATTCTTACCTTGTTCTCTCTGTCTTTGAAGTATTCTTGAAGTAACGAGATTGGGTGAATTTTGCTTTGAAAAAGACAAATAGAGTTGGTGGCCCATATTGTTCTTGGTGGTCCACTGTGTTCATTTGGTCGTGCAACTGTTAGTGATACATATAGTTTTGCGCTTGACTCGATGGAAAAATGTGAATATTTTAGGCTTGTACCAGTAAATTGTGATGGACCACTTTTATAAAATGTGACGCCCAATTTTCTTTGTTAACAAAAAAGAAAGCTCTAAACTAACCCTCTGCCTGTTTTTGCCTTTGGATCTTGATCTCATGGTCCACCTTCTTAAATGTCACCCCTCTCAAATGATCTTTTATAATGATTGAATTTTCTGTTACTCGATCATGTCTAATGATAGAGTTTGCTTGTTATGTTCCTCGATCATGTCTAACTATTTGGGAGCAGTCGAATCTGTCTCAGATATGCAATGAGTTATATTGGCTATTCCAAGTGTCATTCTATTTTCTCGTTGACTCAACTGTTTTTCGGTCTCTAGAGAAGATATGGAGTTTTTGTCTCTTGCTTAAGCTTACTCTGATATGGCCGTCTATTCTTGAGGCTTGCTGATTTGTTGCTATTCATATTTGCTCTATTCGAGCCTCCTATTTCTAAGGCTTGTTGATCTGCTGCTTCTTTATATGCATGTTGTTCAAGTAATCTGAGTATGACAACCACTGCTTCTACTGGTCACGCTATACACTTGAAGATCCAACTGCTAGCTTCCTCAATAAGTGTTCAAACTGCAGCTGCTCTCTCTCATACCATCTTGAGTTTGAGCGGGAGTGTGAAAGAAAGTATATATTGTCTACCAGGTTAATATGGAATGTGTACATTGTAATTTGTATATTTGAGAATGGTAGATAGAATATCTTTTATTTATGGTAAGTTTAGATATAGTATAATAATCATTGATTTATTGATATTCTTGTCATTTATATTTTTCTATATAAGACAAGCTTGTATATTCATATGTTTAATGGAAACTGAGTTTCTTCAAAGAAACCTGACACTCTTGACATTTAAAACCCTCCAAATTACATGTCTTTATGGTGATACATTGCATTTCGAAACTTTTAAATTTACAAAAGAGGGAAATAATCTTTTAAGGCATTCCTATGAGAGGGAGATTATTTTGATTTTAGAGCGAGAGTTTCTTTCCAGCCCATAGAGAGTGGAGAGCGACATTTTAGAGAGAGTGTGTGTGAAACTTTCATTAAATGCAACATAAAAAGAAATTTTCTAAAATCAAAAAATTTATTTAAAAAATGTAAAATATAAAAGTGTAACAAAACCAAAGGCAACATGAAAAGTACAAAAAAATTTAAAATATACTATTTGTGATCAAATAAGATTAATGGGATACCAAAAAAGTGTAAATGCTATTTTAATTAGAAGAATCTTTGAAATTGAATATTGTATTAATAATTATAATTGATACATAATTTTAAAATTATTTAATTAATACTGTCCATTTGGCACAAATTAGAACATAAACGATTAAATAATTCAAATTGCATAAATAAAAGTGATCGAGTATTTTTTCCAATTTCGTTATGGATGTTAGAAGTTGCAAAAAGAAAAAAAAATACAAAAAAAAAATGAAAAAGAAAATTCTTATATTATTTTTAAAATATATTCTTTTACATACAAGAATATATTTACCAATATGTTATAATTTGAATTATGTTGTCTTATATTATTTTTAGATTTTTATATAATAATCTATAATTATTTGTACTTTTAGGCAACAAATCTTTTTCGGCAAGAAATACTCTATTCATTAATATATCATAATTTAGATTATATTAATTATAAAAATATTCAAAAAGATGATTTATTCTTATTAATATTATTCTTTTAGATAGTATGTTATGATTTACCAAAAAAGAATGACAAGTTTATTAATATAATATAATTTCAATGCTAAATTTGTGAATATATTTATAAATGAAAATAAATCAAGGTTTTGGTCTTCTGTGGATAGAGCAAATGATGTCCAATTGTGATGTCGGATGCCTTTGAAGAAATACTATTTGTAACTCCTATTTCCTTTACAATTTGATGGGAGTCAAGGAAAATTGAAATGTCAACATGCTTAGCACACACATAGAGGTATAGTTTCAGGAAAATAAAGTTCATAGATGTACTCATAGTATGCATATATGTTCATAAAGAATTTCCTATTTTATCAACAATTTAACAGTTTGCCCTTGTTCAAACATTCCAACTGAAGTGAAGGATTGGGGAAATTTTTATTCATTAAAAATTCTATAGAAAAATTATTGCAAGGAAATAGGAAATTGAAAAAAAAAATACAAATAAGCTCACCTCTAGCTGCCCATGTAAATTATGTGATTTTCCTTTGTGGAAAAAAACATCAAAATTAACTGTAGTGGACCTAAAATTTAAAAATAATTCATTACTACTTAATTAACCGAAAACTGAAAATAATATATTTTTAGAATAAGTTAGAAGCATAAATTGTTAGGGTTGGGCATTAGAGAGAAAAAGAGAGAGACCACATTGGCATATACAAAAAAAATCCTATAGAGTAAACCAAAATATTAAGCAGTCTAATTAGAATTTATTTTTAATCTTATTATTTGTATTTCAACCCCAAAAAAAAACCAAAAAATTTCAATCATAGACTGGCTTAACATCACAAGATATTAGAGAAAAGAGAAGACAAATAAATTATCCAAACACAACAATAACCAAAGTAAATTCAAAGCAACAAATCTGTTTTGGTAAGAAATAATCTATTTACTAATATATCATAATTTAGATTATATTACAAAAATACTTAAAAATATGATTTATTTGTATTAATAGTCTTTTAGATAGTATCTTATGATTTACCAAAAAGAATAAAAAATTTACTAATATAATATAATTTCAATGCCAAATTAGTGAATATAGTTATAAAAGAAAATAAATCAAGGTTTTGATCTTATGTGGAGACAGAAAATCATGCCCAATTGTGATGCCTTATGCGTTTGAAGAAATATTATTTGTAACTCCTATTTCCTTTACAATTTGATGGGAATCAAAGAAATTTGAAATGTCAAAATACTTAGTACACACCCATAACGCTATAGTTTCAGCAAAATAAAGTTTAGAAATGTACTTATGGTATGCATCTATGCTCATAAAGAATTTCCTATTTTACCAACAGTTTAACAGTTTGCCATTTTTCAACCATTCCAACTCAAGTGAAGGATTGGAGAAAAAATTATTCATTAAATATTATGTAGAAAAATTATTACAAGGAAATAGGAAATTGAAAAAAAAATACTAATAAGCTCACTTCTAACTGTCCATGTAAATTATGTGATTTCTTTGTGTAGAGAAAACCATCAAAGTTAACTGTAATAGACCTAAAATTAAAATAATTTATTACCACTTAATTAACCTAAAACTGAAAATAAAATATTTTTAGAATAAGTTAGAAGCATAAATTGTTAGGGTTGGGCATTAGAGAGAGAGACCACATTGGAACTTACAAAAAAAATCCAATAGAGTAAACCAAAATATTAAGCAGTCTAATCAGAATTTATTTCTAATCATATTATTCGTATTTCAACCCCCAAAAAAAAGCCAACAAATTTCAAGCATAGACTAATTTAACATCACATAACATTAGAGAAAAGAGGAGAAAAATAAAATATCTAAAAAATAAAATATCCAAACACAACAATAGCCAAAGTAAGTTCAAACATACCCATATTTGACGGAAAGAGCGTGAGAGGGGAGAAATGTGGACGCACTTGCCCATGAGGATGAGAAAGACAAATGGTAGAGAGAGATAGAGAAATCGTAGAGAGGGAGAGAATGTTGCGAAAATCGTAGACAGAGAGGAGAAAATTTTAAATAATAGCATTTTAGAAGAGAAGTTTGCAAAATGGTAGAGATATGAGAGAATTTTAAATGTTTATAAACATTTAGAGTAAGTGGGAAAATTGGGTAGGAGAGAAAAAATAGAAGAAAACAAGGGGGAGTTAAGAGAAGATATGAAAGAGATAAGTTATGAAACGTGGGGAAGAGCGGTAGAAAGATTTTAAGAATGTTGTAAGAACTTTTAAATAAGAGGGAGAGAGAGAGGTAGAAAGATTTATTAGGAGTGAGAGAGATATACGTGAGAATATGAGGAGAGAGAAGAAAGAGAAAAATGTAGGGAGGGGGAGAGAGATAGAGATATTTTTAAAAAATTGTAATAAAAACTTTTAAATAAAAGAGAAATGTGGAAAGATTTATTAGGAAAGAGAGAGAAAAGGTGGAAATATCTATAGGAAAGTTGATTATTAGCAAAGAGATAGAGTAGAGGTTGGTGAGAATATTGGTGAGGAGAGAGAAGAGGGAGAAAAACATTAGCGGAGAGATTTATTAAGAGAGAAAATATGAGAAATTTTAAAAAGGTTGATTTATTAGGAGAGAGAGAAGATACATGAGAATATTAGTGACAAGATAGAAGAGAGAGAAACGTAGTTGGGTGGAGAGATTTATTGGGAAAGAGAAAATAGGGACACGTGGCGCAATAATAGGGTGGGTGGGGTTGCTCTCGCTTGATATATAACTAGTAATATGCATGTGCGTTGCAAGTGATATTTAATATTTATCATTGAAGCATATTTATCAATGAAAATATTTTTAATAAAACATGATCTTAGAAATTATTGAATTTATTCCCACAATTGAATAATTTTATGAGATAATTATAATTTTTTTAAAACCATGAAAGAAATAAATAATTTAGATGTACTATTTGTGATAAAATAAGATTAGCAAGATATCAGAAAATTTTAATTGCTATTTTAATTAGAGGAATATTTGAAATTGAATATTATATCAAGGAATTATAATTGATACATTTTTTAAAAATTATTTAATTAACACATATCCATTTGTCACAAATTAGAACATAAACAATTAAATAATTCAAATTGCATAAATAAAAGTGATAGAGTATTTTTTTTCAATTTTGTTGTGGGTGTTAGAAGTTGCAAAAATAAAAACAAAAAAGACAAAAATACAAAAAAAATGAAAAAGAAAATTCTTATGTTATTTTTAAAAATATATTTTTACATAAAATAATATATTTACCAATATGTTATAATTTGATTTATGTTGTCTAATATTATTTTTAGATTTTTATATAATAATCTATAATTATTTGTACTTTTAGGCAAAAAATATTTTTCAGCAGGAAATAATCTATTTACTAATATATCATAATTTCGATTATATTAATTATAAAAAAGCTTAAAAAGATGATTTATTCATATTAATATTATTCTTTTAGATAGTATGTTATGATTTACCAGAAAAGAAGAATAAGTTTAGTAATATATTATAATTTCAATGTTAAATTAGTGAATATATTTATAAACGAAAATAAATCAAGGTTTTGATCTTCTGTGGAGATAACATATCATGCTCAATTGTGATGCCGTATTCCTTTGAAGAAATATTATTTGTAACTCCTATTTCTTTTGCAATTTATGGGAATCAGGAAATATTGAAATTTCAACGTTCTTAGCACACACACATAGAGGCATAGTTTCAAGAAAATAATGTTAGAGCTGTACTCATAGTATACATCTATGTTCATAAAGAATTTCCTATTTTATCAACAATTTAACAGTTTGCCATTTTTCAACCATTCCAACTCAAGTGAAGGATTGAGGAAAATTTTATTCATTAAAAATTATTTAGAAAAATTATTGCAAGGAAACTGAAAAAAAAATACTGATAAGCTCGCCTCTAGCTGCCCATGTAAATTATGTTATTTTCCTGTATAGATAAAAGCATCAAAATTAAATGTAATAGACCTAAAATTAAAAAATAATTCATTACTACTTAATTAACCTAAAACTGAAAATAATATATTTTTAGAATAAATTTTTAGGGTTGGGCATTAGAGAAAAAGAGAGAGGGACCACATTGGCATATACAAAAAAGCTCATATAGAGTTAAGCAAATTATGAAACAATCTAATTAGAATTTATTTCTAATCATATTATTTGTATTCAACCCAAAAAAATTTAAGCATAGATTGGCTTAACATCACAAGACATTATAGAAAATAGATGAAAAATAAAATATCCAAATACAATAATAGCCAAAGTAAATTCAAAGCAACAAATAATTTTCAGCAATAAATAATCTATTTACTAATATATCATAATTTAGATTATATTAATTACAAAAATATTTAAAAAGATGATTTATTCATATTAATATTATTCTTTTTGATAATATGTTGTGATTTACCAAAAAGAAGAATAAGTTTATTAATATATTATAGTTTCAATGCTAAATTAGTGAATATATTTATAAAAGAATATAAATCAAGGTTTTGATCTTCTCTGGAGATAGCAATCATGTCCAATTGTGATGCCTTATGCCTTTGAAGAAATATTATTTTTAACTTCTATTTCCTTTGCAATTTGATGGGAATCAAGGAAAATTGAAATGTCAACATACTTAACACACACATATAGAGGTATAGTTTCAGGAAAATAAAATTTAGAGATGTACTCATAGTATGCATTTATGCTCATAAAGAATTTTCTATTTTATCTACAATTTAATGGTTTGTCATTTTTCAACCATTCCTACTCAAGTGAAGGATTGGGAAAAATTATATTCATTAAAAATTGTGTAGAAAAATTACTGCAAGGAAATAGGAAATTGAAAAAAAAATTACTAATAACCTCACCTCTAGCTGCCTATGTAAATTATGTGATTTGCCTATATAGAGAAAATCATCAAAATTAACTGTAGTAAACCTAAAATTAAAAACTTTTAAATAAGAGAGAGAGGTGGAAAGATTTATTAGGAAAAAGAGATAAAATGTTGAAATATTTATAAGAAATTTAATTTGTTAGCAAAAAGAGAGAGTAGATGTACATGAGAATATTGGTGAGGAGAGAGAAAAAAGAAAAAAAAGTTGGGGGAGAGATTTATGAAGAGTGAGTAAATATAAGAGAAATTTTAAGGAAGTTGGTTTATTAGGAGAGAGAGATAGGAAGTACATGAGAATATTGATGAAGAAAGAGAAAAACGTGGTGGGGGAGAGATTTATTGGGAAAGAGAAAATAGGGACACTTGACGGAGAATGGAAGGATAAAGACAAAAAGCTCCAGCTCTACAAGGACTCAGTTGTAAAGTCGTCAAAATGTTTCAAAAAAGTAACCTTTCAACATGTGACTCGGGTAAACAACTGGTTCGCCGATACCGTGACGACTCTCGCATTAATGGTGGACATTCCTCCCCAAATGAGTATCCAATCATTCTACATTAGACACAAGAGTGATCACTCTCCTTTCAAGATGGAGTCAGAAGATCAAGATCAAGAATCAAAGAGGGGAGAAGAAATGTTCACCCTCGGGGCCAACCAGATAGTCAAAGATAAACCCTGGTATCATGATGTATCAGTCTTACTCAAAGATGGAACGTACCCCGAAGGAGCTTCAAAGAGAGATAGGGATGCTTTAAGAAGATTCTCAATCAACTTCTTGATCAAAGACGATGTCCTTTACAAGAAGTCCTTTGAAGGAATCCTCCATAAAGAGGGTGTTGCTTTCACTTAATATATAATATATAGATATGTGAACCCTACTCTTAGCAGCTGTCACATCTATATAGTCCGCTAGGGTGGCATTGATTACTATGTCACAAGTTAGTTCTCGAGCGTCAGATCTTGATTTGATGGCTCATAGTATTTTTTTTATTTTATATTCTATAAATAATTTGTAGCCAAATTTTGGACTTATATACATCTGATATAGTTTACATGATGCAAATAGTAAAACCATATTTCCTACTGATAAGGAGGTCACAATCATTGTTGGATTTAAAATCGGGTGGTTGGAAAAAGTGTTATTGTTTGGGCATAATATCGAAAACAAAATATATACAATGTTGTGATACACTTTCATCTATTGGATTTCACATTGAACGGAC
>NW_006497454.1:115239-131266 GCF_000471905.2 Amborella trichopoda
CTATGGTGACAAATATACTATATAAATTTATTCATTAAATACTTAAACATCACACTTACTTAGCAGATACCAAAAAAAAAACACACGATTTTTGTTTTCTCATTACAATGATTTAAGTATAGTATGGTAACTATGGTCACTCCATAACTATGGTTAAAGTTTTATGAAAAAATTTAATTGAAAAGAGGCTCATAGAAATTTGGGTTTCACAAAAACTCCACAACTATGGTTAAAGTTTTATGAAAAAATTTAATTGAAAAGAGGCTCATAGAAATATGGGTTTCACATTTGTGTGTTTACTGTTTAGAGAGAGAAAAGGAAGAAAAAAGAGAAGAAAATAAGGCTAAGCTCATAGCCATTAGGGTTTATAGAGATAAGGCTAAGCTCATAGCCATTAGGATTTATAGAGAGAAGAAGAAAGAGATCATGGACTTCACAAACCGTAATGGAAAAGACCCTAACTGATTTTTAGAGAGAGAAAAGGAAGATGGGATGCTTTGACCAGTAGATGATTTTGTAAGCTGATTTAACCCTAGATTCGAATTTTCCCAATTTTATGGTTACTTGGACTCAACAGATAATAGTTCCTACAACGGAGCATTAAACCATTGTCAGCGGCGGAGATGTCTTCAATTCTAACAATGAGGCACCATCTTTGTCAGCGGCCTCTCAAAGAACAATAACTCTTGCTCCCTTGGCAATTCGTCCTAGCCCAGGTTTGATGTCAATACTTCCTTTCGAATTTATATAACCAGGAAATCCATTATTCAAATCCTTGTTACGTCGTGCTCAGAGCCCATCTCAAGTATAGAAACGAGCGGGTTTACCTATCCATATAACCAGGAAATCCATTATTCAAATCCTTGTTACATCGTGCTCAGAGCCCTTCTCAAGTATAGAAACGAGAGGGTTTACCTCATCTGCTTATGGGGTTATTTAAATAATTGAAAACAAACTACTAAAAGCCATGAATTAAATTCCTCAATAATTTTAGGGCCCCATATTTACTTCCTCGGAAAAAGTTTGTATAGAGTGTCAACCCTAGAAGTAAGGCACACCTTGAGTAAAGTTAGTCTGATGGGTGAAAAACCCTATAATTAACCATCTTGACCTCTAGATACAAAACAATATACGAAAAAAGAATTTAGGTCGACACCTTTACAAAACGCAGCCACCAGCAACAAACCCGGGATAAGAGCTCAGGTTTTCTATGCAAACATCAAATGTAATTAAAATAGTAATATAATAGAAATTGTATAAAATAAAGATCAGGGCGACACAGCGATCAAGAAAAAAAAAAACCCCAAACCTTTACGGATACGTAAAATAAAAAAAACCCCAAACCGTTACGGATACGTAAAATATTTCTTTGTTTATGGCAATTCTTTTTGTATAAATTTCAAGTCAAAACTATCATTTACCATTTTATTTGCAGGGGAACCAACAATTCCAATTAAAAATCAACTAAGTATGGATAATTCCCAGAACATATCGGCATCTATCCAACCACTGAGCAAATACATCAATCGTCACCTAGCAACAGATTACTTAAGCTATTTATTTGGTTAAATAAGGTCACAATCACCCCAAACCCAACATCAGATGGGCACGGGTACAGCATATCAAACTCTACTTTGCGGCACACCGCCAGTTGTCAAATTTAACGCTGCAATTGACAAAGAAAAGGACAAATCAGAGGGCTCAGGAGATAGAGTAGATGTTCGTTCAGCACAATCTTCGGATCAGCCTCCTGGTTTCGAACGCCACCATGGCTTGGGTCTTCGTGAGTTGCCAATGTCTCCTCCAGCTTCCACTCACGAAGACTCAAGCGATGATAACTCTACACAAGAACAACGGAGACATGATCTCAAACAGAGGAGAGAAAAACAGAACAAAAAAAAGCCACGCAGAGCAGGATCTTTATACCAAAAAAGTGATGCCTATATAATAACCCCTGCTCATTTTAAATGTGTTTATTTACCCAAAAAAAAAAAACCCTGCTCATTTAGGCATGAAAGATTTAGCACCCACGTACAGGACAAACCACCAAAGAGGAGGCACCAGAACCAAACAAGCAAGGGCATGATTCTTTAGTGGTAGGTTTTGCTCACAAGAAAAAACTGAGTGGTACAATTTGGGCAAAAAGAAGCTATCATACATCCACAGCGAGATAGACAACTCAGATAAATATAAAAAAAGTATATAATGAGACTTATATCTTTGGTACGAAGCAGTCACCATTAATCTACACCCTTGAATTTGAAATTCAGAAGGCCATTTATTTCAATGACCAAGCTCAAAGTTCAAAAAATAATTTCTCGAACTATTTGACCATCATATTCATAAGTGAAATTTTAACATCCTTGTATGACCATCATATTCATAAGTGAATTAACATCCTTGTATCAATGTTAAATGATTTCATTGTACACAATCCCATAAATAAAGTCAAAACCTTTCGCAAGAGGGCATTTTAAGGGAAAGAAATGAAAGCATCACAAAGACTAAATAAATCATGAGAAATGTACAGCTACAAGCACGCAAGCAATCCATGACCTCCAGCGAATAATTCCATTTCGTTTCACTGACAGTGATAACAATACGGGGGGAAGGAAGAAGATGGCAGAGGAACAGCGCCTGCACCTCCAGTTTCTCTCTCTATATAAAACCCACCTTTAATTTGCCCTTAAACAGAACCAGAAAACGATAGAGAGAGAGAGAGAGAGCCTCAATCCCTGCCACCAAATCTTAAGAATTTGATTGCCAGCAAAATTAGGATTTCATCCCTTTTCTCTACATGATAAAATCTTCTTGAGAAACTATCCACAAAGCAAAATATATACTCATCAAATCCCATATAACGCATCCATCTAATATTCGTTTCTCAGCCATAATTCTCAGTTTCAAAAGCAATTCATGGTTTAAATTCAAAACCGAGGTCTCGGCAGACCTTAAATTATAAATAATCCTACTCCTTTGAAAGAGCACAAATGATAACCCAAAACAAAATATGGAGAAACCACATTAATTAACTCTCAGAACTTCAAAGCAAAATCAAAACTCTACAAAAGAGTTTTCTTTCCTCACTGACTAACTCCGAGCCACTTGGAAAAGTTCTCAAACTCGGTGTAATCACTGTCAGAGACCATCATCTGGTACCATGCTTTCCCTGCTGCTTTGATTGCAGCCGCATTCTCCTGAATTCCAGCAACATTTTATTATCAAACCAAATCAAATATAGGAAAAGAAAGTGGCATTAACTACAAACAAATAATGATAATGTTAACAAATAGCATCTGTAATATTCAATTAAGTTGATAACATCCATTTCTACCAGTGGTTTAAAAAACAGATCCGTGCCCTAGATCGGGCACCCCAAAAACCCATTCAAATCAGTGAATCGGCATTTTGGATCGGGAAACGACCGAATCGGTCAGATTCGGCCTTAAACAAAAATCAAAAAAATTATTAAAAATCATTATAAATATTGGTTTTTAGGAATCCAATACGAAATAAGCGTACTACATTCATAACTTTTATTTTTTTGCATCAATATACAAATATTGAGATGTTCTTTCCCTGTATAAGATTCTCATCAAACATTTATTAAAACCTAACTAAATACAATATTATACATTGAAATTACAATTATTGGTTTGTATTTTATTATTTTATCACCATTTTACTATACAAATAAGAATAAATTTGAAATTTGTCTTATAATATCATCTAATTTAAAAATCTAATTTACAACTATAACAAAAAAACAATACATTGCATAATATACATAATACAAGAGTACCTAATATCTCACATTGCTTGTAAATATAGGGTTCTTGCCAACTTATTTATTATTTTCCTTTTTTTGAAATTTAATTTAGTATTTTTGGAGAAATAACTAAAAATAACTAGAAATCACAACAACAAAAAAAATTTAAATAGTAAATTAATAATATACATAATACAAGAGTACCTATTATTTCACAAAATTAGTTTAGATCAGATAGTCTATCCAAGATAAAATTAATTATCATCCATGTCCTACAGAAGCTCTCAAATAATTAATACTGCATCAAAGTTCAGTTAGAAACATTAAACTTTTAGAGTTGGTGTGGTACCTTTATGTCAAAAATAATAAATTGAATTTTTTGTGGAGATTTTTCTAGTAGAGATTGAACCTTGATTCCAACTCATTTAATAAACTCTACAACCATTGTTTATCCCAACATTTATGGAGTCAATCAAACACCATTCAATAAACTTTTCAACCATTATTTCTCCCAACACAATAACCATTATTTATCCCAATATTTATGCACTCAATCAAACACCACTTAAATAACTCTTTAACCATTATTTATCCCAGCACAATAGTAGCAGCTAGAGAAGAATGATAAAGATATCCCACATCGAATATTTGTTGGAGGAAATCAGAATATAAATTTAGTAGAATGGTGAGATTACATGTGCGTAGTGTGGGATTGAGATGGCGTGCGACGTGTGTTGAGGTCATTTACAAGGCACATGGTGGATGGGGGCCGTGTTTATGACTTTTGGGGGGAGAGTCGAGAGACTCATTTAAAGCACTTGTCTGTAAAAAAGAGGCTCGTGAGTAGATAAGTCACACGCAGCGATTCACGCGATCCATGACATCATGTTTACTGAATCTCAGTAAAAAACGGCCCAATCCCATTTTATGGCTGGATCTGGGACGGGCTCGCCAATACCCGATCCGGATCACCTGATTCCGAATCGGGTCGCCAATTTTATAAACACTGATTTCTACACAAACTGCTAAAGTGTGACATGGTCAATACTCAGAGAAAATTTGACTAAATACTCAAGAAATGGGTCAAAATCCCAGATTTGATGGAATGTCCTCTAAAAACAAAAAAATTCAAAAATTCAAAAAAAAAAATTCAAAACCACATTTGTCGGGCAATCTTGAGTTTGAAACCATGATCATACAACAATATCACAATAGTCAGTGGTACATCATAGGGACATCCACCAGCAATATTACATAGTCAATGATGAATCATAGGGACGTCCACCATTGATTACAAATGGTGGACAGCGGACTAACCATACCCAGGTAATTCCACAACCCACAAACAAAAACTAGAAAACCAGTGACTTCACCTAGATCAACAGGAAGGTCATTGTGGTTCACAAAGCAAATGATAGTGCCATAGCGTCAGTAAAATCAGCCAGGAATACGGGTCTAGTATCCATTAGCCAAGGATAAGTATGTCATCAATCAAATGTGATTTCTCCATGGCACATGAAGTTCCACTTGATCAAAGAAGCCAATTTGACAAGTGGCCAATGCAGTGGAAGAGAAGCAGCAGTCATATGGTCAATGTCCCGATCGCCATGTAGTTTTGTATTTGATAAGTACAAAGAATGTACTTGCACACCCAACAGGTCCTTTTAATGTGGATTCAACTACCGTAATAACAGGAGCAACTGAATCACTTTCTGATGCAGCCATTTAACAGATACTTCTGGATGTCAAAGCATCTATGGTTGCTAAATCCTTTTACTTCAAATTCATTTCTTTCTCTTTGAGGATTACTGCAAATCCAATTTCATAAAACATATTTTATCAGTTCCTAAATCCTTTTACTTCAAATTCAATTTTTTCTCTTTGAGGATTACTTCAAATCCAATTTCATAAAACATATTTTATCGGTTCTATTAATATAACATGGAACCCTGTCCTGTTGTCCTTTTCATCCATTCTCAGGGAACTCAATTTCCTAGACAGATTAAGTCCTTAATTATCCATGAGTATAACAGATCCATTTAGTTATTCACTTTGTCACATCTTACCTGAGTCGACAAGCTCTTAAATTGTCCATAGATCAGCCCACTGTGGTACACTTTATCTGCTCTAAAACTTATTTCTCATATGTACCCCCCTCCCCTGCTCCTGCCCCCACCCATCCCCACCCACACACACACTCTGGAGGTGACAAGACATCAAGAAAATAGGATGATCGCCTAGTGCTTCATTACACAATCCATCAACAAACAAGATCCAAAAGAAAAATGTCATCGCTAAAAACATGACAATATAACTGGAATTTCTGCATCCAATCATCCAATACTTCTCCCATCATATGTTCTATGGATGTGAAACCAAATTATACACATCTTGGAGTTCTCAAGTTCAAGTTGCATTCGCATGAGATGGCCATAAAATAATCTTCTAAGTACAAATTACTTTTGTGGATGGATCTTCCTTTGCTAGTTTTGCATCTTCAAGTGTAGAGGATCTTTCTCATCCATTCTTTTCTGGATAGGTATCCAGATCAAGAGATCCAACTAAGCAAATAAGACAGCACATGACATAGCTAATTTGATATCTTTTTTCGATGAAACATAGGCAATCCAATATCTAAAAAGCACTATAGCAAAAGCCAATCACAATAGAAGCTTCCAAGGAGATAAATTTGTATCATCTTTGTTTGCCACACATGCTTCACATAAACACGTTTATTTAAAAAGTGATTTGGACCATACAAGACAAACAATCCAAAAATAATGTTCTAACCTCTCAGGCCAAAAGAAAACATTCCAAATGGCAGAGAGTCGTTTATATCCCATATCATTAATTCACATCCATAACAACGATTTGCACTAAAGAGAAATTTAATACTAGCACCAAATCATTTAGAATATTACATTTGCAACCCAGATCCCAGTAAAGAGATAAAAAGTGCAATTCAACCTTGAAAGTGCTTGAAAGTTCAGTAGAAATAAGATATCAATTACCTCCTCCAAACTGTGGCAAAGACCATGACTAATTTCATAAACATAAAGCCAAAGAAAAACACATAAGGACCAAAAGTAACAAAGAATGCTGAGCACTCTGGTTTACTACTTGGACAGCAGACTGTTGGAGCACCAGTCGCTACCATGTGCAGCCAACATGGATTTGTGCATTCACATTATTACCATCATAACTGGCTTGACCTTGAGCATTTAGCAGTTAACATTAGTAAAGCCGCATCTCAAGTAGAATTTCTACCACTGCAATAAGACCATGACTTATTTCAAAAAAAGAAAGCCAAAGAAAAAAACATAAGGACCAAAAGTAACAAAGAATGCTGGGCACTCTGGATTACTACTTGAAAAGTAGACAGTTGGAGCACGAGTCACTAAATCATTTGCCATGTGCGGCCAACATGGATTTGTGCATTCACATTACCATCATAACTGGCTTGACTTGAGCACTTAGTAGTTAACATTAGCAAAGCCGCATCTTAAGTTAAATTTCTACCGCTGCACTAACACCCCGCCTTCCCAAAGAAACAAAAAAAAGATCCTGGATGGAAATTTTGCTATTCTGGATACGTCCCACAATGAGCACTAGGTACACCATTAAGGAAAGACGGGGTTTTGAATCTATTTTGTTCGACTAATGATTTTATATGAGATGAATCAGAATGTCATTTGCTATTTTGGCTAAGGGATCAAGTAACATAACATAAAGTAGTTTTCCTCTTCCAAGCAAGTCAAATCATGTGAATCTCAAAATAAGAAATTCACCAGCTTGGGATCCCATCATCCTTACGAAAGCATCTTCGAAGTTTTCATAATGCAACAGGTTTACACTAGGGTTGTCAGATTTGCTTCAAAGCCTTCTTCGGTTTGGTTGGAAAAAACGAAGTAATTCGGTGCTTCAACCGATTCAAAGGAAGACTTCAGAAGTTTTAAATCATTTTAATATAAATAAAGTATATATTTATATATAAAAATATTTTAAAATAATACATTTTAAAAATAAAAATTCAAAAAATAAAAATAATTAAAAAAATACAATTATATGCTTCGGCTGAAGAGGCCAAAGCTTTAACCAAAGAAGCCAAATCAGCTCAAAGCGGGCCGAAGCACAAAATTGTTTTTTAAAAGACAATTATGTGTTTCGGCCGAAGCTTCGGCCAAAGAGGCTGAATCAGACCAAAGCACGCCAAAACGGCCCAAAGCAAGGTCGAAGCGGATGCACCGGAGCTTCGCTTCGCTTCAATCTAGGCCTAAAATCCAAAAGCTTCTGCCACTTCGGCTGAAGCAAAGCGAATCTGATAATATTGGTTTACACATAATACTTCCATAAAAATCAATATCTCATCAATCCTAAACAGACAGCATCTTAATAAACCGCATACTTCCATTACCAATCTATACAGGAAGGCATATAATGCAAGTGAATAACAGCTGAGGATGCCAAAAGAACCATTTTTACTAATATAAAGAAAAGCATCCATACCACACCTTGTGAGTCGAAAATTTACTTTTCAGGCAAATTAGAATAAGAAAGCATGAAATGTGATCAACTTGAGCACAACAGATTACAACTAAGCTCACTCTTCTTGCAAAAATTACCATGACAACTCCACATTCAAGAAAACAATGCTTTTGTGAGTCTTATAAGGGTTTGAATGGACCATGCAGATGTATTAACAACTAGATATCTCAAGCGTTAGCCTCCCATGCAAATCTAAAAAATATAAAATTCATAAAATGGCATTCTTAAAGCCAAACATATAAAAATATGTAGATAGATCCCATAAACCACACATACAGCAGAGACAAGGACAGGCATTCAACATTACTGATCCATATTTTCTCTTCCAAACTAGTTCATACAGATGCAGGTTTATGACCAAATTCCAAGCAATAATGTTGCACAAAGCTCATGTAAGAATTCTAAAATGAACACTGAAACTATGTAGCAGGCACCACCTGATTTAAGTAAATTATGTCGCATATGCTCATTTCCAACCAAAGAGACCAATCTAATTAAGAAAATAAATACTATATAACAGCACATCATTGACCAACTAAAAATGCTAAAAAGTAAAAAAAAAAAAATGAGCATGAAACAATACAGTAGGGATATTAATAGACATCACAGATAAATGACATCGCGAAGAGACCTTGAAAACCAATTTCATCTGATATCAGTGAAAGAACTTTAAATACTGGTAAAATGTGTAAAATAAATAAAAAACAAATGAACACAAAATAAACTGTACCATTTTCAATACAAACAGTATTTATTGGAAAAGAATCTAAACGCGTGAAACAAAATCACTAGCAAAACCAAGCTACATAATAGCAAAATATAACATGGGAAACTGGAACTATAATTTAAAACAAAGAATCCGCATAAACCCAATCTATAATAAGGAATATGGAAAATAGTCCTTTAGGTGGAGGGGGTTTGGGACCCAACCCTAAAGAGACAATGAAAATGGAGTCCCAACAAATCATATCATACATTATACAAATATAAGGACCATGGAAAACAGTCATTAGGATGGTGTCCAATGAAATGAGGGACAGTGATGGAGAGTTAGTATGACCCATTGCCTGTGGACATGATTTGTTCTTGTCAATCCCAAACTCCCTCCATCACTATCCATCATTCCAATGGAAAAGTGATGGCCCTCAGGACTACATTTTTTCTACAGGCCTGCGGATTTTATTACATCATCTCTGAAAATAAAATTTGTTTTTTTAAAAAATATAGAAACTCAGAACAGCAAAAAGCAATCCACCATATTTGTGAAAAGCAAGAGTTAATCAACAAAAAAGATGAAAAAAACACCAGATGCAATCTTAAATATCAGTTATTGACTCTTACAGGAAAAAAAAATTTACAATCGTGAATTTATAAGGGAAACCTAGCAAATAAAACCAGAAATATAATACAAAAGCACAACCTAATACAAATACAGATACATTCTCAAGGAAAATAAATATTATCAACATTAATAGTAGTAAGAATAAACTAATAAACAAGGTTAAACCATAATTATAAGATGTACATTAAAAGAAAAAAGAAAAGCCCAAATAACCTCTAAAGAACGAAGAATCTAAACAACATAAGTATAATAAACCTAGTTAACAAAAAAAATGAAGAAAACAATGGCAAACCATGAACATCAGCTATCAACTTCAAATGAAAGAAAAACATAGATACCTACTCGACAAGAAAAAACAACTACTCGATCTTAGCAAAGTAGATATAAGGAAAAATTACTCAAACCCCCCGACTCAAGTTTCTTAACATCCTTCCCCCAAAGCCTTTTTAAATCACTAAATAAACCCCAACACCTTTTTCCTTTGCAACTACCCCCAATTAAAAAAGGCTTTTTTTTTTAGAACCAAATACATTTGACGCATGTTTACAACACCTTTTTTTTTTTGTGCCAAACCGGTCCGGCACATTGATTTCATAGTGCCGGTCTGGTTGCCAGACCAACACCAATATGTGTCAGACCAACAAAATATGTGCCGGACTGATACCAAAAGATGTGCGGGACTGATACCAAAACGTGCCGGACTGATACCAAAAGATGTGCGGGACTGATACCAAAACGTGTCGGACCGATCCAGCACATTAACCAAAACAGTGTCAGATAAAGCCGGTCTGGCAGTGTTTTGTTCTGGACCAGAACTACGAAAGCTTGTTAATAAGGTAAAGCGGGGTATCTTGGTCATAATTTTTATTGAGTAGTTGATTGGGGGGGGAGGAAATGCAAAGGAACACAGTGTTGAGGTTTTCTAGTAATTTAAAAATGCTTTGGGGGAGGGTTAAGAAACTTGAGTCAAGGGAGGTTTTAGTAGTTTTCCCTAAATATCACAACAAAATATGATTAATAAAATAAAATAAAGGAAATGGCTGGGACAATCCCTAAATATGTTCAAATCCAATCAATAGAACTATGAAACAAGGAAAATTCAAAAAATCAAAACATAATAATAAAGAACACATTAAATCTAAGCATTCCACATAGAAATAAACCTAAATATCACACAGCCAATTCAAAACTAGCAGAAATAAAAAATCCATATCCAACCAGCATAAGTACACAAAAAAAGGAAACAAAACTGATAAAACAGCTAGAAACTCAACAGACTACGAATAAATATTAAACATACAGCAACTCCATCTAAAAACAGTTTGGAATTCGATCTAGATCTGACCTTTGGTGGCTCCTTCCTCTTATTATCGAGCTTCTCCTGCTTCGCCTTAACACGTTGAGCCTCTGCAAGCAACGCCATCCTCCTTGCAGTCTTAGCATAGGGATTGAGCTTCAGCATTGCTCCCAAATTCTTGAGTGGGTTCTTCTTAAGAGGCTTCCTCTTAACCTCCTTATTGATGGGCCTCACAACCGACTGAACCTCATCAGAGTTAATTATCCTCGATAAATCAGAATTCACCATCTTTGATCTGGGCAAAACGTAACCCTTCTTCTTCTCTGAAGGCTTTTCAAAGGTCCCATAAACTGAGTCGAGTTTCTCAAAAGCTGATTTGGTCCAAATGATGAACCTCCCAAGATGACCACCGGGTGCAAGCTTCAAGAGATTGAGTCGCTCTACATTTGAGATCTCAACACCCGGAATATTCCGAAAGGCCTTCGCGATCTTCGAGCCCTCTGTCCCGTACACAATCAGAGGGCCCTTACGAGAAACATATCGTCGGTTCCTCATCTTACCCTTGCCCGGTCTAATAGCATGTGACTTCTTTGCCTTCTCGACATCAGGGGCAGCCCCAACGTTCTTCAAGAGTTTCAGGGCCGAGGAGGTCTTTTCAAGGGACTCGGCAGAGTCGGAGATGACAAGCGGAAGTTCAGGGATTTTCTCAATCCTGTGCCCTCGAGCCAAGACCAATGATGGCACAGCACTCGCCGCCAAAGCTGACACAACAGCAAAACGCCTCTGATTGATATTAATCTTTCGGTGCCATCTTCGCCAAATCTTCGTAGGGGCAAACATTCGACCACCCCGACACATGTTTCCAAACGCACCCTGCCCAGCACGGTGGGTGCCACCACCGGGAACGCGAGGGATTCGTGAGACAGCCCGTCCAGTCCCCCACGACTCAGCCGAGGTCTGGTGCCCAGCCTTGGTGCTCACAGCATATGGCTGGCGCTTGTTTTTAGACATCTGAGCATGGACGAAGTTGACGATATCAGGGCGAATCGCCGCTTTCATCACATCCGGGAGGGGCAGAGTGGCTCGGCCATCAGTGGCCATGTCTCCCTCGAGCGTTTGCACAGTCACGAGGGGACGAGCAGCTGCGGCCGCCATTGATCTGAGTCTCTCTCTCTCACAGCCTGAAATTACATCAAATGAGCGTAAATCCAGTGAAATAACTGATACACTGATAACCCAGGGAAAAGAATAACAAAAAAAAAAAAAACATGAGAAAAATGGGAGAATCAATACTCAAATGGATCGAACGCAAATACAGGTAATAATGAACACATGTTCTCTTGAAGGCATCATTCATCAGCACATACATATTACATATCAGAACATCAATACAGAATTTGGTAAATAAAATCGGCATAACATTTTCAGCATAACAGTATTAATAATATCAGTATAACATTGGCAAATAAAATCGGCATAACACTATCAATTAAATTAGCATAACATGAGATAATCAATGGGGACAGTCAATAATTCTTCATGCATTCAGTTAGACTCAAGTTATCCAAATCTCAATAATAGCTCCTAATGAGTTGGAATCAATCTCGACCTTGTAAAACCTATAGTCTTAAGTTATCCAAATCTCAACAATAGCTCTGAATGAGTTGCAGTCAATCTCAAGCTTGTGAAATCTATTCCTATTCTTTGTTCTGCACCACTAATTGCAATGGCATAAGTTAAGGGCTAAATCCCATATGATATAATACAATCTTATTATCAACAGAATTCTGGGGTTATTTTGGTATTAAACATTACATGTTTCTCAATCCCTGCTTTCAGTTCTTTCGCCGCTGCAAATTTTCAGCTCAATATAAGTTACCAAAGATGTTTTCAGTATATCAAGTTATCAAAAATGTAAGCTCTAAAGAATTCTAGTCAAGTCCCAAGCTTATGAACCCTATCCCATTATTTGTTCTGCCCCACCACTTACAATGGCATACATGATATATAAAATCATATTATCAACATTTTCTTGGCATTATCTTGGTGTTAATCATTATCTGTTTCTCAACCCTAGCTCAGTTCTTTTGCAACTGCAAATTTTAAGCTCAATATTGAGTTATCAAAGATGCCAAGACATTAACCATGTTGCAGTCCCTTTCTGAATTTCCCCCTTTTTTTAACCGTGACTATGGAGATTGCATGGCAGGTGTTACGTATTATAAGTTAGAATGTCAATACGATGCAACCAAGAACATTTCATTTCCACACACCAAAAAACAAAAGAGCCATAAAGGTGCTGATCTTCATTCCACATAATACTAAGATTCTAACTGGAGATATATATAGAAAACAGACAAGTGGATCATCATAGATACAGAGAGCATCTGATCATAGATACAGAGAGGAAGGATGATACAGAAAGACATACAGAGGGGGAACATTCCAACAAGATGCTTCTTTTTTAACATGAGGCGTCCAATTGTTTTGAGAGAACGAAGAACACAGAGAGAGAGAGAATGATAGAGAGAACAATGAGGAGGAAAATAGACAGAGAAGAGATTTACCTGTGAACTGTAGAGTCAGGTCGAGCTTCAATAGCGAGACGAGGCGTTCTTGACGCAGGGGCGTCTAGGGTTTCAGATAGGAACGAGGAGTGCAGGCTGCCAAATGGGCCCAGTTGAAGAGAGGGGATCTCTGAGACAGATTTAGGCGATGGGTTAGGGTTTAAGGGAGGGGCGGACTTCAAAATGAGTATCTTGAGTATCCAATCAAACTTACCGTCGTTTTTGAAGTCCGTCATTTTCTTAAAAGGGCAAATTATATGTTTGGACAGGAGGAAATCTTAGATATTTGCATTCAAGAAAATCTATGGAATTCAATATCAGGGATTTTTGCCATGGATTCATCAAATCTTTTGTTTAACTCAAAATTTGGGATAGTGTATCTATAAAAAAATTTGAGATAGTTTTTCTCTTTAAAATTTAACATGGTTTTTTTTTCTAAAATTTAATATACATTCTATCCTAAATTTAAAATTTGAATTCTTTATCTAAAAATTTTGAGATAATTTTTTTCACTAAAATTTAGGTGCTTACTCTCTCAAAAACTTAGCATGGTTTCTCTTTCTAAAATTTTAAGATACTCTCTTTAAAACCTAAAACTTAGTTCCCCTCTTCAATAATTTTGAGATAGTTTCTTTCTTTAAACAATTTTAAGTAGTTTCTCTAATGATATAGTTCTTCTCAAACCTAAAATTTGAGATAATTTATCTCTAAAAATTTTTCGATAGTTTCTTTTTCTAAAAAATTTTATGTATTTTCACTCTCTAAAATTTGATATAGTTATTCTCTTAAATTTTAATATGCTTTCTCTCTCTGAAACTTCAAGTTTTAGAAAGTTTCTCTCACTAAAATTTTGAAATGGTCTAGTGCCTATCTAAAATTTGATATATGTTTCTCTCTCTAAAATTTAAAATTTGAGATACTTTCTCTCTCTAAAACTTAAATTTTGAGATAGATTCTCTCTCTAAAAATTTCATATAAATAGTTTCTCTCTAAAATTTAAAGATACTTTCTCTATCTAAACCATAAAATTTGCAATAGTTTCTCTTTTCAAAAATTTTGAGATACTTTCTATCTCTAAAAACTTTAAAGTTGTTTCTCTCTCTAAAATTTGATATAATCTCTATATGTAAAATTTTAATATATTTTCTCTTTCTAAAATTCAAAATTCAATATAGTTTCTCTCTCAAAAAAAAAGCGATACTTCTCTCTACAAAATTTTGGCAGTTTCTTTTTCTAAAATTTATAATAGTTTCTCTCTAGAATTTTAAGAATACTTTCTCTCTCTATAATTTTAAGAATAATTTCTCTCTCTAAAACTTTATCCTTGATATAGTTTCTCTCTCTAAATTTTTTTGAGATAGTTTCATCGCTAAAACTTTTTAGGTGATATAGTTTCTCTCTCTAAAAATTTGCATGTACTTTCTCTCTCTAAAATATGATAGTTTCTCTTTAAAACTTAAAATTTGATATAATTTATCTCTCTAAAATTTTGAGATAGTTTTTCTCTCTAAAAAAATTTGGCATTCGCTCTCTAAAATTTTAACATATTTTCTTTCCATGTAATTTTAACATACTTTCTCTCTCTAAAAGTTAAAATTTGAGATAGTTCATCTCTCTAAAAAAAAATTGGTACTTTCTCTATCTAAAATTTTAACATACTTTCTCTCTCTAAATGTTAAAACTTGTGATAGTTTCTCTCTCTAAAAATTTTGAGATAGTCTCTCTTTTTAAAAATATTTGATACTTTCTCTTTCTAAACTTTTCATACCTAGCAAATGCTACCTATGTTTTTGGTCGAGGGAGCCAATTAGTGAAATTCTAGAATGCAAAAAAACAGGTTTTGGTGTAGAAATGAAATTATGGAAAGGTAAGTCTTATTTCCATGATTTTGATTTTCTTGATTTTAAGTATACTAGTCATTAAACAATCCAAATGATAGATTTTGACAATATCCAATATATTAGGAATTCATGCTTTAAAATCCATGTACCCAAACACGCCTTAAGAGTAATGATCTTATAGGACCCTCCTCCACCTATATGTGTGGGACCCCTAAGGATCGCCATTAAAGTTAGCACAGATCTAAAAAAGTTAGCACGGATTTGACTTTTCTATAAATCCGTGTCAAAATTAATGGTAATCCTTTAGGGTTCTACACATGGGTGTAGGAAGGTCTCATAAGACAATTACTCATTTTATAATATCCATTTTATTTTTCTTTATTATGAAAAGAGTAATGATCATCCCACACCCATGTGTGTAGGACCCCAAAGGATCACCATTAATTTGTCACAAATTTCTAGAAGAGTTAAGTTTTGATAACTTTTCTAGAGATCTGTGTCAAATTTAATGGTGATCATTTGGGGTCCTACATATACGGGTGTGGGAGGGTCTCACAAGATCATTTCCCTTATGAAAGAGTAATGATCCTATGAGACCCTCCCACACTCATGTGTGTAAGACCCCAAAAGATCACCATTAAATTTGGTACACATCTCTAGAAAAGT
>NW_006497454.1:131582-162496 GCF_000471905.2 Amborella trichopoda
TTGTGAAAGAGTAATGATCCTATGAGACCCTCCCACACCCATGTATGTAGGACCCCAAATGATCACCATTAAATTTGGCACAGATCTAAAACTTTTTGTTATTATAACCCGGTTTCTATAAGGCCAAGCCTACAAATCTAGAAATGCAGGCCTCTTAATAAATCTATTTTTGAGATGGATTTTAAGACTTGATTTTTAAAGATATGTAATCTTTAACATGGAGATCATGAATATAAATAAATGTTAAAAAGTATAAATAATAATATTAGTAAAACAAATTGGACTATTAGTTTCCATTGTTTTTAGATGGAACACCTACTTGCATCCATCTTTAAGATGGATGCTTTACACTTTGTGGACCGCATATGTAGAAACCCACATGAAACCATTTTTCTTATACATATGTCAATGTTTTGAAATTTATAACATTTGAAAAGAAAAAAATACCCATTTTTGGTTTTTCAAAAACCGAAATGGACTTGATTTTCAGTTTTTGAAAAACTACCAGTCTTTTTAAACTTAGCAACAGGTCAATTTATGAGTTTTAGACCTACAAAAGGAATCGTGGGGTAAACCCTATCACCCTTACCCATCTTCTCACCATCGCCATAACCTTTTCTCTCTCCTCCCGTTGCAACCGAGAATGATGACTTCTTTTTTGGTCCTAATTGTACATCTTCATCCCTCTTTGCACTACTACTACTACCAACTTTAGACCCACTATTGGAAAACCCCCCTTTATCACTATGATCTTCAAGAGGATCTTTAAAAGCACACTTACTAGCAATATTTTCAATCAGAATTTTGAGACCTTTAGCATCGCATTCCTCAACTTTTCATGTTGATCACTTTTATCGGTAAAATCGGAAAAACCTTCACTTGGAGAACCCTAAATTCGTAACCAAATGCACCAAAATCGAGATCTTTCGATCTTGGGGTGATGAACCATCGGGCATCTCCACTACTAGATGCCAATATTGAGCCATGACCAGAACCACTACCACACAAAACTTTTTCAAACCCTGAAACTAAGTCGTTAGGTCTCAATGGAGAAGATTTCAATCTTGAGGTGGCAGACGTTCGATCTCCATGACTAGATGCCAATGGTTTTAGCACGAAAATGTTGGTTTTCAAAAACCGAAGAACAAATAAATTCGATTTTTTGAAAAATCAAAAATTTTGGTTTTTCAAAAATCAAAAATTTAAAAATTTGGTTTTTCAAAAAAAAAAAATTGGCAGTTTCATCTTTTTTAAAAACTTTGTTGTGAAGTTCAAAAAACAAACATATGTGTAATAACATAAAGTTTTAGTTATTTTCGTAGTAATGCAAAATAAAATAGATATTTACATAATTTTCCCTACTTAAAATATGAATTCCACTTATTTGGTGGAATTCATATTTCCATTTTTTATACTTAAAAGGTGGAAATGCCAAGGAAAGGTGTATTCCTCTGCTGAATAGCAACCAAACGCTTTTTGGGACATTTTTTTTTTGGAAAAGTGAATCCCCCGAAATCAAACATCCCGTAATCTAAGCTAAAGGGGGAAGAAATGGTTTGGGGGATAAAATACATCAGAGATAATAACCTAATACAAATACATTCTCAAGGAAAATAAATATTATTAACATAAATAGTAATAAAATAGAGTAATAAACAAGGTTAAACCATAATTATAAGATACATTAAAAGAAGAAAGAAAAACACGGAAAACATCTAAAAAATGAAGAATTCAAACAACATAAGTATAATAAACCTAGTTAACAAAAAAAAATGAAGAAAACAAAGGCAAACTGTGAACATATGTTGTCAAATTTAAATGGAATAAAAACATAGATGCCTATTAAACAAGAAGAAACAACACTAAATTTTACCGAAGCAAACATAAGGAAAAATGATTGAAACCCCCTTGACTCAAGGTTCTTAACATCCTCTCCCCAAAGCCTTTTTAAATTACTAAAATAGCCCTACATTGTTTTCCTTCGCAATTACCCCCCAATTCAAAAATGTGTTTTTTTTAGACCAAAATATCCCATTTGACCCATGTTTACAACACCCTTCTTTTTTCTTTTTTTTCTTTTTCTTTTTTGTGCCATACTGACACCAAAATATGTTGGACCAGTTCGCCACATTGATTTCATATTGCCGGTCTACCGGACTGACACCAATTGTGTCAAACCAACAAAAGATGTGACAGACTTATACCAAAATGTGCTGGACAAGTCCAACGCATTGACCAAAACAATGGTGAATAAAGCTAGTCCAACAGTGTTTTGTGTTGGACTAGCACTACGAAAGCTTGGGTAGAAGGCAAAGCGATGAGTATTTTGATAGTAATTTTATTGACTATTTGATTGAGGGAAAAGTGCAAAGGAAAACAATGATGGGGTTGTTTTAGTGAGATTTAAAAAGGATTTTGTGGGAGGATGTTAAGAAACTTGAATCAAGGGGGCTCTAGTAATTTCCCTAAATATAACAACAAAATATGATTACTAAAATAAAATAGAAGAAATAGACAGGACAATCCCAGAATAGTGGATAACAACTCTAAAAAAAGAAAATGTACAAATCCAATCAATAGAACGATGAAATAAGGAAAATTCAAAACATAAAACACAATAAATAGAGAACACATTAAAGATAAGCATTCCACGTAGAAATAAACCTAGATATCACACAACCAATTCAAAACCAGTAGAAATAAAAAATCTATAACCAACTAGCATAAGTACACAAAAAAAAGAGAAGAAATAAAACTAATAAAACAAACAGAAACTAAGCAAGCTACGAAAAAATATTAAATATACTGCAAATTCACCTAAAAACATTTAAGAATTCGATAGCTATACATATTCAAATTTAAATAAACTTTGACTACATTCTTAGAAAAAAGTTTTAATTAATTATAGTGAGGTAGAAAGCAGTTGGAATATAATTATAACGAAATAAATTCACCATCATTCCAAAGAAAGCAATATTTGTAGTATCCGACCACAAAGTTGTAACAAATAAGCAACACTTTATATAAGTTTTTTATTTACACTATTTTATAATATTCGAAAACTTCACTCTTATGTATCTGCCTCAAAATTATGCTTCTTAATATTAGTCCCAATGCAAGAGATGAGATGGTAACCATATCCTCATCCATCATGAAATTCAAATGGAAAAAAAGTCAAATGCATAAGTTAATTATAACATCATAAGAAAATCTCTAAAGTAATTGTTGAGCATAACAACTTTATTATTATTTTTTGAAAGTAATAATGATCATACATTCAAGTATAAACACTAAATTTCAGTTGTGAGGATATCTTTATAAAATATATTCCTTGTATGTTTTCCTATACGAGCTTCAATGGTACAACACTTCACATAAATAAGTGTTGTCTTCAAGTTTATTCCTATTAATAAAGCTACAAATAGTTGCCCATGTGCAAACACATCATCCTTTAAAAACACATCAATATAAGGAATTGTTTGACCTTGAGCTTTATTAATTGTCATTGCAAACGCTAAATTTACTGGGAACTATTTTTTAAAAAAATTAATTGGTATATTTGCATCTTTTAAAGGCAATAAAGGTATTCTTGATATGAACACAATCTTTCCATGATAATTTCACTTATGTTTTGATTATATTTATTGTGAATTCTCTGTAAATCATTTTTGTTCCGTTGCACGTACTTTTTTTAGAATTTAAGTTGCAACGTAATATAACTGGAGCTCTGACTTTTAGTGTAAGTTTATGTTGTGGAAACCGCTTGATGTTAGTCTATTCAAGAATTCTTATAGATATAGATTGTGTCTATTATCAGAGACGTCATCAAAGTTGTAGTAAGAAAATTCCTCTCTAGGGAAAAGCTGCATGACTTGATCATTTATTTCATCAATCCATTCATTCATTGTGGACAAAACTGTTTTATTGCAAATGTTATTGGGGGATCCAATATTCTCAAATGTTTTTTGGAATAAAAAAAAAAGTTCAACTTCAACATTCCTTGGACTTTGCAGATATATTTGGGATTCTTATATAGTCATTATTATATGTCTCTTCAACACCTAGTCATTATTATATGTCTCTTCAACACCATGCCCAACTCAAAGAATGAATTTTACAAAATCACTATCCGCTTTTACTCGCATATTCTCTTCCAACAAAGACCAAATATATGACCAAGTCAAAGTTACAACAATAATTTCTGATCTTACTGCTTTCATCGCAATTAGGAGGAGCAGAGTGGCTTGGCCATCGGTGGCCATGTCTCCCTCAAGCATTTGCACAGTTACAAGGGGACAAGCAACTGCCCATTGATCTGAGTACCTCTCTCTTTCTTTCTTCTCTCTCTCTCTCTCTCTCTCTCTCTCTCTCTCTAAGCTTGGAACCCTAATCTCGTACTTCCTTTTCTTGAGTTGGGTGGTGGTTTTTTACCCAAACATAATGTTAGTTGAGGGGGAAAAAATGACTTTGCGGGGTATAAATACGAGAATGATAACAACAATCTTAGTGAAATGGCTAGTGCCCTTGTCATCTATGAAATGACCTTTGAGTGGCTCCGTTTGATTGTAAATCATATTACATGTGTGGGGAGTGTACAGTGAGCAAATGAGCATACAAATTAATGGTCAACTACTTTTGTTGTTGTCCATTTACTTGATGGATGGTGTTGATGAGAGAAGAGAGGGTCAATGCATGCAACACGATTATATTATTAAACAAAAAGTCAATATTAATTACTTCTAATAAAAAATGGAATAAAAAGTATGACTTACATAAAACATGGCACTAGATCGAAAATTTGTGTTAATTAAATTTAATTTGTTCGAGTATGATTTGAAAAATGTATAATGAGTATTAAGAAGTGTTGAGAATGGGCTGGGGCCGTGGTGGTAGTACCACCGAATCCCATAATGAAATCTTGGGCTCCATTCTCATCAAAGGATAGGGCCCACATCCTCACTAATTCTCCTAAAAAATATATATTTGAAAGTGTATACAACATATAAGGGGAAGATGGTAAATCGTATTATTTAAAAAAAGAATAAATTATTCAATTCACATAATAATCAACTATTAAACAAAATCCACACATGTTGCCCACTCAAATAGCGATATATCCAATTGCAAATGGACAAAAATAGCAAAGAAAAATAATCGAGGATAATATTAAGATTTTTGTTGATTTTCTTTTTGATTAATTGATGTAACAAGATAATGTTTCAATTTCTTCAAAAATCAATTTTATTTTGAATCAAACTATGCATTTTAAAATATTTCTAAATAAATTGAATACTTTGGAATAGGCATTTCCAAACTAGGTTTTACCACTGAGTGGGTAGTTGTCCCATACCACAGCCCAGTAGGTCATCACTACCAGAAACCATCTAGTCATCACCACCATCCATTGAGATGGATGATGATCTAGAGTCATTGAAGCATACAAGAAGAAGACATGATGTCCCTCTCTACCTATCACCATCCAATTATTTGAACGTGCCCAATCTCCTTAGATGACTATTAGCTTGGCTAGACAATCATAGATTGTATTTATATTCCATATGCACATATTGAGGGATAGAACACGTGTCGTTAAATGAAAAGATCCTTTACGAGAGAACATTTAACAATTGGTTTTGAAAGAGAGAATTTAAGGCAATTATGTAAGGTAAATAAAGCTTTCAATGGATAAAATATAAAATAAAATGTCTTTTGTATCCAATTTTCTCTATTTAAATTTTAACATATAGGAAATTAAAGCATGAGAATGAGATCTTACAAAAAAAAGAATGAGAAGTACTATCAAAGAAAGGCAAAGGGTACACTAGATTTGAATGGGAATTATAACATTCATGTGAAGAGTAGTATTACGAAGAGGGGAGGGGATTGGAATTCTACTTTAATTCGGTAAAGAACAAAATTCTATCGCGAATGGTTTTCTCTTACAACCCTTTGAATCCTAAAAGAAAACATTAATAGGCAATGTTTTCATAAATATTGCTTATTTCCCTATTTGGATAAAAAAACTAGGGTGAAATTACTTTTCTACCACAAATCAATTCCCCTATTCTAAGTCAAAGATAGAGAAATATTATTCCTTTCTAAAAGCTAAAAAAATAACAATTTCTCTAAAAAATTTCCTTTCATTAAAATGGGTCTTGTTGAAGTGATTTTAAGCTACAATGTGCGAAGAACACAAAACAAACGTAAAAGTACTTCAACAACCACTCTGTCAGGGTATAAACGTGAATATAGCTTTATTTTATTTATGGGGATCAAGCATATTCAAGGTATCCGTGGATGCTTTGTTACTTACATTCATAGTCTTGATATGAAAAACCTCTTTTTAATATAAATGAATTCATCAGGCAAAGAAATATGGAAGAGTCAGCAAGTGAGTCTTGTTGTTCCAACCACTTGTATGAACTCGTTCATACAATGATAAACACTCGTCAATATTCGAATATATCTGCTATCTCTCAGGGATTGTATTTCTTAAGTGCTTGAGCTATTTATAATTGTCGAACATTGGTTGGTAGCTCTCGATTTGCGATATAGCGCATGAAGCGGTCTCTGATAACATGTGGTTTTGCACAATTGTTTGTGGGTTCTAAAGTCTTTTAATGAACTTTATGACATAAATGGTATTGCTTTTTATTTCATTAGTATATTAGAGAGGCAAAACATACATTACTTGCAGTATTTGATAAAAACATATCTACTACCCACTTTTCTCAAGGTTTAGAAAAAAATATTCATCGGTGTGTACAACCATATTTGAGAAGATCTCATATAAAATCCTCTTTGATTAATGATTTAAACAAAATCAATTAAAATCGATAGAGAAAGTTGTTCCAACGAATTATAGGTCACAATAGGTCAACTTCACAACTTCTCTCTTATGATCCATCCACCATGCCGGCTATATCATGTAAAATCATAAAGAAACTCTTAAAACTTTGAAATAATTTAGAATAAAGGATTATGTAAGATTTTAGAATAAATAAACAAACTAGAAGTTAAAGAAAGGCCCCAAGCCCGAGATTCGGATATGGCGGCCCGAGTCAGACTTAACAGTCGATGCGTGTTTCTCCTCAACCCTCAAAATTTACTTGAACTGGAGAATCTCTTGGTCTTCAAAATGATTTGGATTTAAGACTTACCTAGGGTTTTCTTGAACAATAGCCTAGGTTTTGAGGGTTGAATGGTCACTAATATTCGAGGGTTGAAGGCCTAGGGTTTTTATAATTGCTCAATATGAGGAGGTTAGGGATCTAAGGCTTATAGGTTTATCTCAATCTAAAGGTTTTTATCTCTCTAAATCTCAATATCTCCAAATCTCCATGTGTCTCAATATCTTAGCTGATTTTGAACTCGAATTGAGAGACGGTATTTCTAAGTTATAATAAATTAATTCAAAATATGTAACCGATATTTATGAAGGTTTTGGGATGTCAATGAGCATGTCAACACGGTCTACTGTATTGTTGAGCTATGCTATGCTCCAAATGATGCTAGAGTCCTTGTGATTTGACTGGGTGGAGGTTAGATTGATTTTGCATTTGTTTTCGATGTTCCGATCATCAATTCTTCCTTTGATGGCTAAGACCTATCTTCTATGGGTTTATGTTTCCTACTTAAATATTGGAAAGTGAATTTTCAATATGTTTATTCAGAGAGAAAAATATATTAATTTATTTTCTCTAAAAATCATTTTATAACGTCTATAAATCATAATTTAGATGGGGGCCCATCATGAGATATGGGACGTACCATAAATTAACGCACGAGGAAGTGTGTGCGGCATACATAGGATCCCCATGAAGAGCACCCCCCACTTTGGGGGGCTTCTTTCCTATTTTGTGAGCTTGGTGTATGAAAAGTTATGATGGTATCAAACTATATATGTTACAGAATGCAAATGTACATTTTGATCAATACGAATGTTAGGAATCCTTCAGCAGCTCATTCTTGATAAACTTGGATAATTCTAGATAGATTAAGATAAATTTGGTAGTTTTAGTATTATTATTAAGGTTTTCCTAAGATTATAGTCTACAATTCATAGTATACTAGGGTTTATTGCAGTAGTATGTTCTATAGAGGTTTTTTTAGGATGAGCTAATGTTTATTTTTTTATAGGATTTGGGATTTAAATTTAGTTTTTCAAGTTCATGGGAATTCCCTTTTAGCCAAAATTCAAGTCAGTGCTTACAATTGGCCCTCTTTGGTGCTCATTCAGATCTTCAATGAACGGTGAGCATCAAAGAAATAAATACCTGATATACTAGAGCTTAGAGTCATTCACTTGAATGCCTAACACCATGGGTTATAGAGGGTGCCACTATCAAGAATTGTAAGAACTCCTACCAATGGCTTGAGGCAATATTATTATTATTTTGTTGAGTGGTGTCTCTACGAATCTTGCCATATCTCTTTGGCCATCATGACCCGTAAGACTTCAATTACCAATGTTTCGAGCCGATGGTCTTCGTTTATTAAGAGGTCCCTTGTCAATTGTGCCAATTTACCTTTGTTTGAGCATTAATTTTTACTTAAACTAGAAATATGTCGTACAAAGGAAAGCACCATTAGGACTCGTAAGATTTCGACTACCAATGCTTCAAGGTGCACTTGTTGAGAGGTCCACTGCCAATACTACAGGTGTACCTTGACCACTTAGCTAGAATATTATATAGATTTATGGAAGAAAAATATAGTAACTTGAATTACCATTATACTTTGATTTCTAAGATTTTTCTATGGTTGTGAGTTGATAGGTTTCACTTAAAAACAAAATTAAAAAAGGTTTTTACTTGAGATGGTCATGTTGATACTTTTTTGGTTTAATACTCTCAAATCTTGGATTCATACTTTTCATCAACAACTGGAAATGTCATCATCTCTAAGCGACTAATCCAACTACTTCGTTTTTTTTTTACTATCTAAAAAAAGACCTAAAAATAGGCAAAAAAATTGAGATAAGGAGTAATGTCGAGTTTATAATTATAATAAAGAAATTAAAATTTTGATATCCAAGTATCCCTATCCGCCCCCTTCCCTTAATAAATGAAACTTTGTATCTATTAAGTTGACATGAAACAACTTTCTATTATGAGAACTTCAAATGCTCTCTTTCATTGAGAGTTAGGAAATTTTAGCATTCATTAATGGTGACTACCCTACACCAAGTCAAAAGATTTCCACTCTTGATGGTAAACCATACTATAAAGTTTGGTTAAAGTCTGATCGGCTTCTTAAAATTTGGAACACATGAAAATTATCAGAAGAGTGTCTTAGCTTGTTATTAGCCTCAAGACTTTTGCAGAAGTTTGGAAATGTCTAAAAAAAGCCTATTCAGATAATTCTCAAGTTAGGGAGTTCCAACTTACCTAGCAACTCCAACGTTGTAAGAAAGGGAATTCAACCTTATTAGAATACATATATAAATTCAATAGAATGTGTGATGATTTGGCAGCTATGAGGAAAATATGTACTAGCTGAAAATAAGGTTTTTTGGCTTCTTAACAAACTTTGTCCAAAATATGAGTTTTGCTACTACTATGTTGAGCCTCATATTCATTCCTATTATGAAATTATACAACTTCTTTAAAGCAACAAGATTAGAAACCAGTCACATGTCTTTGAATAACACTCAAATCCAAATCGAACTATTGCTTTTATATGACAACCATTTTTTTTTTTGACCCAACGAGGTAACCAAAATTACAGAGGTAGAGGGATGAATAACTTTGGTAGACCCAACAAAGGTAACCAAAATTTAGTCATCGTTTTCTTCCATGTGAATTCTTGAGCTATAAATCTAGCATAAGTGCTACAGATGTTTACATCCACCTACAAGACGAGTCTATATCTCTAGACATATTGTATTTGATGAAAATATTTATCCTTAAGCTAATCGCAATTCTTTGTTTAATAGTGTTCAGGTTTAGAAGGGGAGTTATCCACCTACGCAAAATGTTTAGAGTGTTATGAGCCTGACATACATACTCATTCATCTTTTGATTTTTCACTTCCGCATAAATTACTCGTACGGGATGCCCTTGATGTATTTGTTTCCTCAAGTCCTGCTTTGACTATCTTCAATAATAGCTCTTCAACTTCTTTTATAGAAGAAGATATCATGACTTCAACACCAATCCAATATGTTTAAGATGATGCAACACTCAATTATGGTGATGAAAATGTTGGCACTCAATAAACCAACCAACATAACTTTTTACCAGGCTTTGAGCATCATCGTCATCCCATGGTCACAAGATCTCAATATGATACTTGAAGACCTCAGATTCTTCCATCCATAGTAGCAATCTCACATACTCCTCATTTTGAAGCTATACATTTTGAACTTAAAACTACTAAGTCTGTTTTGGGTCATCCGGGTTGGCATCGTGCGGTGGAAGAGAAAATTGAAGCCTTACATAGTTATTCAAATTGGGAACTAGTTCCATATCTTTCAAGTATGAATGTTGTTGGTTGTCGTTGGCTCTACAAGACTAAATTAAAATTTGATGGTAGTTTAGAAAGACTTAAAGCCAGACTAGTTGTTAAATTATATAATCAGGTTGCTAGAATTGATTTCTCTGAAACATTCAGTCTTATTATTAAGTTTGTAGTTTAGAAAGACTTAAAGACCAATCAACCAACTTGATGTGAAAAATGTTTTCTTACATGAATTTCTTAAGGAGCATGTATTTACAGAAAAACCTCTGGGATTTATTGGCTCAAAAATTCCAAATCATGTATGCAAATTAGAAAAAAGCTTTATATGGTCTCAAGCAAGCACCTTAAGCCTGGTTTAATCAACTTAGTGTCTATTTATTATCATTGGTGTTTTATTGCACCATAATTGATTCATCTGGATTTGTTTCTCGTATTACTCAAGTCATTATTATCATTCTTATATATATTGATGATATTATTTCTACTAGTGATAGTTTAGATCTTCTAGAATGATTCATTTCCCAACTTGAAAGGGAATTTGCAATGAAAAATCTTTGACCTCTTCACTACTTTTTTGGTATAAATGTATCTTATTTTTTAGGTAGAATTTTTCTTCACAAAGCAATAAACCCTGGATCTTCTTGATCGTGCCCATGCTCGGTGCTAAACCTATTCTAACACCAATGACAATGAAGAAAAATATTAATGGGAATTCTGATCCATTTCTTGATCGATCTCTTTATCATAGTATTGTTGGTGTACTTCAATACATTACCATAACACGACCAAACATTTCCCACAGTGTTAACATAGTGTATCAATTTTTGCATGCCCAACAATTGCACATTTTTAGATAGTTTAAGCATATTTTTGTTATCTCCATGGTACACAATCATGTGGCATAAGAATATGTTTTACTAGTTCACTTGAGTTATATACCTTCTCTAATGCAAACTGGGCTGAGTGTCCAACCACTGGTTTCTGCACCTATCTTGGTTCCAATTGCATATCCTAGAGTGTTAAGAAATAGTCGATTGTGACTCGTTCCGGTGTTTAAGTAGAATACCGATATATGACATCCACTGTTGCATAATTAAATTGGTTTTCTTTTTTTCTTTGAAGCATTGGGTTGCATGTTCTTCATCCTCAAGCACTTTTTGTGACAATATTAGTGCTATTTACATGATAATCATGTTTTTCATGTATAAACAAATCACATTGAGTTAGACTATCATTTTGTGTGCGAAAAGATTGCTCTTGATTAGTTCGCACTCGTTTTGTTTCATTTCGCAATCAAGTGGCTGATATCTTCAACAAGCCTTTGTCATGGGATGTTTTTCGAGATCTTTACTACAAACTTGGGTTTCAAATGCCTCCCCAACCAAGTTTGAGGGGAAGTAATAGAAACAAAATTAAGAATTTCCGGTTCTTAGAAAGGCCGCAGTTGAAAATTCTTCTCTTTCATTTTGAGATGAGAATATAACAATATTGTATATAACAATATAGGAAAGTGAATATTACACCATTGTAATGGTAATTATACATACAATGAAAGAACACTACAAATAATAGAGTGAGGCACAAGTTTTTTTCATGAATATCATCTCTCTAAAATTCTTGAGATATTTGATTTTTAAAGCATATAATTTGGCCATTGTTTTTTTGGGCATGTTCTTGTTGTTATTTTACTCTGTATATCTTTAAGTTACTGATTCTTGTTAGTAGTTTATGTTTACTCAATTTTGTTGGTTTTTTTTGTCATTGATTTTTGGTATTAGTTTATAATTTATGTTCTTGATAGGGGGTTTGAGATTCATCGCCAATAAATTGTTCATGCAAATTAGATATTCGAAAAGAAAAGAAGTTTAATCTTCAAACAATTAAAAGTCTATTGATTTGGATGATGCACGTTCTTGCCCAAATTCGATTATGCAACTTTGTATATCTAATTCCTAGCTTAAGTATATGAACATGATAAAATCTTTTTTCTATAATCTCATTTATAAATTAATTGCAAAGAAGAATCGACAACAAATTTGAGAATAAAAAGGGGAAGACAATGCCAAAAATACGAGTTCTTTAGAAAGCAATATGATGAGATAAGCTAATGCATTACTTGAAGCTTCATCCCTTATTAGTTGACAAGATTTCGTAAAAAATAATAGTTAGATATTCAAAAAAGTAAAATTTAAATAAAATTAAATAATAAAATAGATCCTTAAAAAATAAAATAAGAGAAGATGTCTTTGAAACTTGAAAGATATAAATATATCATAAAAAAGCAAGAATTAATGACCCCTCTGAAATGAGATAACATTAGGCAAAATTTTAATTTTTACAAACTGCTCACTCCAACCACCTAGAAATATAATATTTGGGTTAATGGCATGTGATAACAAAATCTTTGATCCAAATCAAAACCTCTAATGAGGTCGAAATTGGGAGTTAAGCAAATTTGGTTTGAGGACCTCCAGAGCTACTTTGATTTTTTTCACTTTACTTTTGATTGTGTTTGGTATCCATATGCCTATTCGACTATGAAATCACTGGAATTGGACTGAAATAAAAAACTTGTCAATTCAATAGCCAATCTCGATTTTTAAAACACCGAATGCACGCCATCCAAACTCCGAAAACCCAATTTGATTTAATCTCCTGATAAATAGGATTAGCACGAAGACAAACAAGGCCTCAAGGAGCAAGAGAACTTGCAAGAAATTAAAACATTTAATAAAATTAAAACTAAGAAAATGTTTAGATAAAGTATCAACACGATTATGTAGAACTGAGGTGCACCTTAAATATATACCAAAAAAAATAGCTTTGACATTGCTACCTCCTCCAAGGTTTAGATTGCATATCAACACGATATTGTAGAAGCGAGGTACAACTTAAATACATACCAAAGCATATTGTTTTGACATTCTAAGACGTCTTTAGGTCTGCAGGGGAATCCACCTCAAAAGATCTTTTTACAAAATCAACTTTACTCAATTCTAATTTTTGTTGTTTGCAAATATGAACCTTCCCTAAAATACAATCGAAATAATAAAATAAATAAATAAAACACATTTATCTCCCTTCTAAAACATATTTATTTTCTAAAAAAGATAACCTTTCTAACTATATATGTTTATCAAAAGTTTGACTTTTTAACTAAAATAATGACTTTCTAAATATTGGACAATATCGTCTAACATAGTTTTTCCTATTTTTCTCTATCTAGAAAATAACTCATAAGATTCTAAAATAAGTATATTTTATACCTCTTAAATCTCTACAACAAAAAATACAAAAATAAGCCCGATAAACTAAAAACCTAAATAATAGCAAATCTAAAATCAAGAAAAACAAAACATTGATTTTTTATTTGGATCAATTTGCCAACATGGAAAAAAAAAAAAAACATGTTTGAGTAATTCTTTCACTATAGGTTATTTGTATTTGTAAATATTTTTCTTTCAGACTATTTCCTGTGAAACAAACGATCCTTAAATTTCACGATTAGGAATACATTTTTTTAGGCTATTATAATAATTTATTTTAACATAAATTAGAGGTGGGCCTTACATGGATTGTTTAAGGTTGACATTTATACAAACCACACCATTTAAATCATTGAGCTATGTATAAAATGCTCATGAGCTATACGCCATTGAGAGCATAATTTAATTCCACTCTTAGAATAGAAATTTTTTTGGATAAAGTATTTATATAACAAAAAAGAAAAAAATTATATAAGGTTGCAACCTTAAAACGTAGAATTATAGATCACTTAAAAAATCCATTGAAAAATATTGTTTTAAAGTTGATAAACCTTTTAATTGATTATCTCAACATCGAGATTAATTAATATAAAAAAATTATAAGTTCCAAAAACAATGCATCATGCAACACATTATCTAGACCGTTTTGAAGTTTTTGGTATGTTTATAGATCTACTTGATTTTAATTATTTTTGGGAGTTTAAAATTTTATAATTAAATATGAAAATATATTTTCAGATAATTCTAAGAAATTTTGACCTTTGAAATTATATATTACAATGAAATTTGGGGGTGCGCCTTAATTGGATAGTAGGTTGCAGCTTTATATAAATCGATTTATAAGTTCAGAGAGCGAAAATTCGTTGCGATGTTTGCTTTGTATGTATACCCGCGCAACATTTTACACTACCGACGGTATCAGCGTTTTCCAGTAGACCCTGAGACACGTTCTTTCTGTCCCTCTGTCTTTTCCCAACGATCTCAACGCCTCTGCAAACCCTAAACCTTAAGCGGAAAAGCTCGCATCCTATTTCAGAATTTGTCCGTCTTTTTACTTTCTCTGGTGTCTATTTATAATGGCGCCTTCTTGCTACGGAGATGATAAAGAAGAAGAAGTAAGCAGCCATGGCTCAGAGGACCAACTGGAAGATGACTTGGACGCTCTGAGAAGGGCCTGCCTTTTAAGTGGACGAGATGCTTCGGTTTCCTCTGATTCTCCGGACAAGAGTGAGAGTGAGGAGGTTGATGACCTTGCAATTGTCCGGATGTTGCAACAGAGATTTTCTTTGCCTTCCACTATGGATTTGACTAAGGTCGATGGTGCTGAAGGTACAGAGGTTTCAGATGATTATGACGAGGATGATATGGAGATTCTACGTTCAGTACAAAGGAGGTTTGGATGGTATCAGTTAGATGGTGAGTCCGGTCTACTGTGATTTATTTCTGTTTGGACTTTGCATTTTTATTTTCTGCGGTAATGATGGGTATTTCTTGATGGTGCTTTTTTCTTTTTGATTTTTGTCTTTTGGTGGTGTTTTCTAATGGTTTTAATGCTTATAGTGATTTATTTCTGAATTATTTGTCTGACGGGGCGATGATCTAAAGGTTTGGATGTTTTGAGCGGTTTCATTAGTGTTCATCGGCTTCACATTGCATATTACAAGGGGAAATTTATTTGTATTTCCATAACAGGATTTGGAGTATTGATTATTTTTATTATTGTCAGAAATTGATGCCCAATTTAAGCGAATTGTTCGGATATTGTAATGTGATATTTTATTATGTACGTCCCATTGTACCATTTACATTCCATGACTGTTCCTTCTTGATCATAACCCCGTTGTGCCGTGTAATGCCAGGATATATTTGTCCTACATTATTCTGAAAGAAATATATGTTCATGCCGCATTGATCATTTGAATGTGGATAAACCTTGAGTAGATTTGGCAGCCAAATGTTTGGTGCCATGCTTTTAGGAGAAATGTTGGCTGTAGTATTAAACTAAGCAAGGTTTAAAAAAACGTATGAGTGACCTAGATCGGCCACCCCAATAACCATTGGAGATCGGTGGATCGCTGATCCGGATTGACAAGATTCGGCATTAAAAAACGTACTATAACTTTTTTAAAATGTAGTCTTTTAGGTTTTCAAAAAAGAAGAAGGTATGTTTGCATTGTAATTTTTAATTGTTTTTACTAAAAATACATAAAATTCTGAGAAACTAACTCATGTTTGAGTGTTTGTTATCCATTACACCCGTTTTATGGTCAAAATAAGATTTAAAATGCAACACATTGCAATAAAATCAATAGCCATAACGCAAATTTTTATAGTGAAAAAAGAAGGAATCCTACTATAGTTTTAGACCTTTTGAGTTAATAGAGAGAAAAAAAGGTTATGACTCTCACCATGAGCTATCGTGTTTTTATTAAATAAAAATGGCAATCAAGGAAAAATCTATGATCCTCTATTTTTGCTTTCTCTCCATTGAGAGAGAGAGAGAGAGAGAGAGAGAGAGAGAGAGATTGCAATAGTGCGTTTGTTTAGCATAGTTGTTTCATGCAGTTGCTGTGAAGCAAAACATAAAAGTCCCACATCAGGTGTTTAAAGAAGCAAAATGATTTATAAAAGGCCTAGACATACTCAATAACGAGTGGGTGTTAGCCATACGTGCAAATTGCTAAGCCATACTCACCAAGGATTGGGAAAACCATGTCCGGTGGTATGGTAATTGCATGGCTTCCAAAAGAAACTTGTTGTGGGCTGCCTATTTTCTCTTAAACAAGCATTTAAAAATTGAACAACTGCCAAAAAATTCAAAAATCCCAAACATGTGGCGGCTGTTTTAGGCCGGTTCTGCACCGACAAAACTGCATCGACAGAACCGGCCGATTGCTGACAAGATCGATCGGTTTGCTCAGAAAGTGGGCCGGTTCAAGGGGGCAGTCGGCCGGTTCCTGATACATTATGGGTACCGGATTGGCTACAATGATTTTCAATTTGGATCGGGTGATTTCGGTCTGGTTCAACAATTTTTAGAACTGTGTTATTAAGTAACATTGTGTACCACAAAAAATCCCCTATTAGGCCTTGGGTGCTCTATTACAAAATGGATATTTTTGTATAGTGTTCTTTATTTTATTTTTCATTTCCCTTTAAATCTTTCTATAAAATCCTTGTTTGAAGAAACATAAACTATTTGAAGCAGTGTTGTTTTTGAATTCGAGAGACTTTCTTGCTCTGCCTATCTATCTATCTATCTATGAACTAATAAATATGAATGCAATTGTGTCAAGTGTAAGGGCCACTAGGCTGCCTATCTTAGTAGTGCTCTTGCACAAGGAAGCTAGACCTTGCAGTTTTGATGGAATCCAGTGCACTAGGGCTTTTTGTAAATTCACCCAGATGGTTAACTTCATTTTAGGTTTCAATTGTTTAGTTTGAGCCATTATTGTAATATGCAACAATGAAATCACTGTTACCTTGTACTTTATGTAGATTCTATGCAAAAGGCATCAGTGGCTAATGCCCCTGAAAACATACCTGAGAGCCAAACAGATCGAGAAGGATCAATGGAAGATGTTTCAAGCTCAAGGGCTTTAGTTCCTTGTTCTTCAGGCTATTCTGGTGAGACACATTTTGAAAACTTGTCTGCCAGTTTCATTAGACGTGATCCAGAAGACGTAAATCCAGAAGGCATATCTTACAGTTCATCTGCATTGTCGTTGAAATATTCTAGCTTCCCAAAAACTGCACGAGTCTTCTTTGAAGCTCTTAAGAAGAACAGGTTGTGTCAAAAATTTTTAAGGAGTAAGATGATTCAAATTGAAGCATTGATTGATGAGAATAGAGAACTGAAAAGACGGGTCACATGCTTAAGAGACTTCCAATTGGCGTGCAAAAGACATTCTGGACGGCTTCTTGGACAAGAATCTGATGCTCGTGTGATGTTGATTTCGCTTCCAAGGATTGTTAGAAAGACAAAGGTATTATAGCTTTTAAAATATCCTCCATATTAATTTTGATTGTGGCTCAAGTAGTCATGTCTTTAGCATGAATTGTAATATAGAGTCCTGTAACATTGTCCTGCTTGCAAAATGGATTTATATTGTTTCCTGCAATTTAGTGTTTAATATAATCTTATGAAGTCCACTTGTCATATCTAGAAATCTTGCAAAGCTCCAACTTTACTGATTTCTTCTTAATTTTGGTTCACATGGTTTGAAAATTTAAGAATACAAAAGCTGCAATGTGTTTTTTAGCATCCTGCTTTTAGGTGTCATCCGTGTTAGATTCCTTGCTGTTGTTGATGTGCTTAGCAACAGCCTTGGACTTGATTTTTCCAAATTTGAAATTTTGAATTGTATTGAATTCTCTCTGTTTGTTAGTGTTGGAATCTTAAATCTGTATGTGGCATTTCCTTATTATCATGTGTTTTGACAGCATTTGTAGTCTTGAGCCTATTGCTGTGTTTTGGGTTCTGAAAACTTACTTTTAATCATTTTTAAATGTGCACGTTGCTCTTGTAACTTTAGTGTAGTACTTTGATGGGTGTTCTCATTTGATATTTCTAAGTTGCTTGCACTTATTTGCAATTGAATGTCTTCCTGTTATTTTATTATATGTGTTTCATTTTGTTGAGACAAAATGATTTTTATGGCCCATTGATGTCCATTGAGCTCTCTCCTTGTGAAGGAATTCTAGTGGACATGAATCCATGATGATTGTTTATGAGTTTTCATCTTCCAAATGTTTGCTATTGGCTATGTGTGGAATGACCTGAATAGGTGCCAACAGGAAGAACTTCTGGTTCTTGGGGCCAATCTCAAGCACAATTTTCACCTTAGTAAAACTTTGACATTGATGTATCCATGATGGGAATTGTTCTCTTGGAGAGGAATGCCCACCTCCCTTTCTCCAGATGTCTCAGTCACTAAAACCAATAACCAGGATTTCAAATCTCTTCTAGCATTTGGAGTGAGGGCATCGGTTTGTATTGTCTCTAGACAACCCTGTTGTTACTCTGGGTTTTTATTTTTATTTTTATTTTTAATGTTCTCCAATTTTGCTTGACTTTATGACATGGGACTTGGACATTGACTTGGCTCAACTGACCTATGGCATAACTCATCTAATGTGGGTTTGACCTAGAGATAACATGATCCAAAGCATGATCATGAGCTAACACTATGGGCATCATTTTAACACTATGGGCACCATTTTAGTCAATTGAAGACATCAAATTAGAAATCTGATACTTTCTGATTGCCTTTTGTAAATAGTTTCTTCTTATAAATACAAGTCAACCTTCTCATAAAAAAATAATAGAAATCTGATACTTTAAAAGCCAAAATCCACTTCTGAATTTTGAGTATCTTGTTTATGATATGCTGATTGTATGGAGGTTCTTCGATATGTCTGATCACGCCATCTTTCATGTTATCGCACTATTATTATAGTTTAACTTGATTTCATTCCAATGCATTTATGTATTAGGATCCCTGTCTTAACACGGAAGCCCATGGTATTTTCTTTATTAATTTCAATTCTTGAGAGTTTGGATTTTTGTGCATTTCAAAAGTCCTTATGCTGGTTCCATTTAGTCATCACTCACTACATACTTCAACATCCAAAGCTGATCTTCCATCTCTTATTTAGGAGTCTAATGAGGTTGCCCAATAATTGGTGAGAGATAGGGTTTTGAAACCATCTCTTGTGGATACAAACAGTTTTGATTAGAGTGCGGGGTGGATCAACAAATTGTGTGAATGAAGTATATACTAATAAATTTTTTTCATTAATGAAGTTAACCAAAAAAAAAAAAAGTCCTGAAGGACATCTTGTCAACCCTTTGTTGTATTATTATTGATTTCCACACTATTTCAGTGTATTTTATTTCCTTCTTGGTATTTATTAATGATATGGTTGCCTTATCTGAGAAGGCTTGCTGTTTTCACAGGACAAGGATGGCAAAGCAGGTATGAGTCTTGGACCTGCTGAAAATTCCCATATTCCTATCTTTAATATTGTGCGAAGGAAGCTGCCAACAGAAGATAGAAAGCTTTGGTCTACGGTAGAGAGGGAAAGTCTTATAAAAGGAATTAAACAACAAGTCCAACAATGCTTACTTCAAAATGCAATGCAAGTTTACAGGTACAATTATAGAACTTTGCATATATGTTTTTTGGGTTCGTAATGAAAGTTGTATTTGCCAATTAAAGGAAAGTAATTTAGGTGCCTTTCTGTTTCTGTAGTTCAGAGGTGGCCTCTGGTGATCCAAATCACTTGGATTCGATTATTGCAGAAATTAGCAATCTGGAAATTACACCTCAGAAGATTAGGACTTTTCTGCCTATGGTTGACTGGGAGAGGTTAGCAACCATGTATGTGAAGGGCCGCACTGGTGCAGAGTGTGAAGCAAGGTAATAGAGGTTCTTGCTGATTGTGAAACATTGTTTTCCATGCATCTTGTTTCTTTTAGATGTAATTCTTATGCGAGTGAGCTTTCACACTTACAAATCATGAAAATAATGGGAACGGATTTATTCACACTTACAAATCATAATGTAATTCTAAGAAATAATTGATTTATTTTCTTGTAAATAATCCTTTTTAATGATAGAAAAAGTGAGTTTGATGTCAAGCCCTCAAATTTTTTTTTTTATAGACAAAGGTTAACTGCATTTAAAATAAATGTATTACAATTATTCTCCTAAAGAAGGCAATCCCACAGATTGGGTGCTCAGACAACAAGAGTTAGAGATAGAGAGAGAAGAAGAGAAGAAAATTAGAAAAACCTAAAGAGGAAAAATGGGCTGAGCCCAACATATGTAAAAGAGATGTTAGAGGTAGGGGGAGAAAAGAAGAGACGAAGAAAAAGAAGGGAAAACAAAAACCTACAGAAGAAAAAATGGGCAGAGCCCTACATATGTATAAAAGATGCAATCTCTTAACGAGAAACAAAGTGCCAAAAGGTTAGAGGTGAGGGTCTCCAGTAGCGGTAGCTGTCCATGATGAATGTGAGACCTCTCCGGGCTTGCTGTAGAGCCGAAAGGAAGATCTGGTGAGAGCTTAGGCTGTTGCAAGATGGTATAGAACCTGTTGAATCTGATTTCTGGTGATGATGTCTGATTTCCGGTGATGATAAGAGCACCCAGCAGCATGGAGTGTAGCGCACCCAAGGAGGTTGTGTTAGGAGGTGCTTTTGTAGATGATGACATTATCCAAGGGACACCCACTGACCATAGCATAATACCCCTCCCTATATTGACTATACCCATTTCTTCGAGTGGAGTGTAGATAGGTGAAGGATGCAAAGAGAGAGGATGAAAAAAGGAGTATATGACCCTCCCTAGATTTTCTATTCCCACTACTTAGAGTAGAGAGTGAATGGGTAAAGGATGAAGAGAGAAAGGATGAGACAAAGAGTATATGAAGTGTGCCTGTAGTGGCTTAATTAAAGTGAGAGATTGTAACCAGCTTGGAGATTGTAGAGGAGCTACAATGAATATAGTGGAACAAAGATTGGAGCTAGAGATAGAGAAAAAGGTCGAAGAGGGAGATGGGTTTGTGGGAACACAACAATTGTGATAGAGTTTTGGTAGGACGAATAATGAGAGTAGAAATGGAAGAAGAGAAGAGAGTGGGGTTGGGGGGTAAAGGTTACAAAGGTGCGTACCTTAGATTAGTCTCTGTTCGAAGCGAATACTTCGGCCACCGGGGCAGTTGGTGCTGAAGTAACGATAGGGTCCAGATGGCTAAGTTAGGTAAGGCTCTAATGGTTTGAAGCGGAGCAAGTTGCCCCAACAGTCAGGGGAGAACAAATAAAACCTCAGGGAAATACTTTTTTTTTTCTCTTCTTTTTTTTTTTTGGGAGGGGTTTTTTTTTTTTGGGAGAAGAAGTTAACATGGGTTAATAAGAAAGAGTTGGGGAAGTGGAAAAGAGAGAATGTTGAGGAGATCATGCTGGTTGCTGATTCGATAGACCGAAAGAGCCTCCTTCCTTGGCCAACGATCTGCCTCTGAATTTGCTTCTCCAAGAATATGTGAAAAGGAGACCTGCGGCAAAAGATTGCAAATGTAGAATATGCTATCAAAGATGGATAGAAGCCTCCAGGGAGGCAGTTCCTCTTGTGTAGCCCAGCTCACTATGTTACTGGAATTGACTCCACCAAAATCTCAAGAGCGTCAGGTACTAATTGAAGCACCTTGTTGAGTCCAACCAACAGGGCCATGGCTTCCGCATAGGTAGAATCTTGGTGTCCTATAAATTCTGAGAAATGTAGGATGGTTGAGGTAGGTCCTACCAATGTTCCATCAATACTCGAAGGGCCAGGGTTTCCTACGGAAGAACCATCTATATTGAGTTTGAGGTAGCCTTGGGGAGGGTAGGTCCATTGAGGTCTAGGTCTGTTTGTTTGAACATGAAGTTGAAAAGGCTGTCCCAGTTGTTTAGAAAGTGGGAGATTTGCATAGTGGCAAAAATGGGAATGGAAATGGCCCAATATGATATCAAGGATGAAATCGAATCGAAAACTGACTGGGTAGTTTTGTGAGTGCCCCTGAATCTCCTAGAGTTTCTTTCTAACCAAAGACTCCAAAATAAGGCTGCCATCGCAATATGCCATAGTTTTCTTCCTAGCTTTGAAAAAAGCGGTGTAAAGTACATTCGGAACAGTTGGGTTAAGTTTTCCGGGGTTACCCATTGTAATCCAAAAAGGTTTAGAAGAGAAGACCAAAGATTATGTGTCACCTCACAGTGGAGGAAAAGGTGGGAAATAGACTCCTCTTGGAGGCACAAAATGCATTTGTTTGGGAATGAGAAACCCGTTTTTTTGAGTTGGTCAAGAGTGAGAATTTTACCTTGAAGGAGTACCCAGACAAAAGCCTGGATTTTATGAGGGATGGGTAATGACCATGATAAATTGAGGAGAGGTTTGGGATTGGGGTTAAGAATGAGGGAAGAATAGAAGGATGATACTGAGAAACAGTCCGAGGGAGCAAGGGACCAAATCAATGAGTCTGGTCGATTAAGGGTGCTAAAAGAGCTTCCTAAGGTTTGCATAAGTGGGATAAAGGCTGAGGATTCCTAATCTGTAAGGTTGCGTCTGAAGATGGGAGTCCATACTAAGGATGCACCTAAAAGGGCCACATACTCTGCCACTAGGGCCGTTGGGTTTCTGGCTACTAGGAATAGTGAGGGAAAAACTACCAAGAGAGGAGAGGTTTCTGCCACTAGGGCCGCTGAGTTTCTGGCTACTAGGAATAGTGAGGGAAAAACTACCGAGAGAGGAGAGGTTCCAATCCAGATATCTGTCCAGAAGTGAATTCTGAGGCCATCTCCTAAACGGTACCTAATTCTATTGGTAAATTCTGTCCTGGTTGAAGAGATACTTTTCCAGGCCCTAGAAGATCTGTGTGGAGGAGATCTAGGAAGCCAATCTTGCCCATTTAGTCCATATTTAGCTTGAATAACCTCTTGCCATAGAAGTGGATGGGGGGAGGATAGTTTCCACCACCATTTCCCTAGAAGGACGTGGTTCATAATTCTAAGATTTTTAATACCTAGACCACCGAATGTCTTTGGAAGACATACTAGATCCCAAGCCACTAGGTGAATTCTCTTAGTATTTTCCACCCCTAACCAGAGGAAATCTCTCAAAAGTTTTTTCAATTTCTGAATGACCGAAATGGGGATTTGGAAAAGAGACATGAAATAAATGGGGATACTAGCAAGAATGGCTCGAATTAAGGTGATTCTACCTCTAAAAGATAGGAATCGACCTTTCCAAGAAGCAAATTTCCATGTGAATCTCTCTATCAAGTTGTCCCACGTATTTTTCCTAGGCTTACCTATGCATAGTGGGAGACCTAAGTATGAGGATGGGATTGTGTCAGTGGTGCATCCAAGACGAGAAGCCAAGCTCTGAAGAACTGAGGCTTCCACATGTATTCCAATCATTTTAGTTTTAGAGAGATCGACTTTCATTCCTGTAAGAAGTTCAAAAGTTCTCAAAAAATGCCACAGACAATCTACTTGAGAAGGATCAACATCGCAGAAGATGAAGGTGTCCTCTGCATATACGAGATGGTAATTGTTGGACCTAAGTGTGAGGTCTTGAAACCCGTGAGAGAACCAGATTCATAAAGGCGAGAAATAGCCTAACTGAATAGTTCCCCTATCAAGGTGAAGTGAAATGGTGAGAGAGGGTTGCCTTGCCTAAGGCCCCTCTTTGCTTGAAAGAATCCTTATAGGGATCCAATGAGAATGGAGGTTGAAGGGTTTGTGGTGCATTTGGAGATCCATTTTCTTCATTTGGGACCAAAGCCCATTTTAGATTGGATGGAATCAAGGATATCCCAATCTACCCTATCATAAGCCTTTTCCCAGTCTAGTTTTTTGACTAAACCTTGCTGCCTTGAGAGGAATCGAGAGTGAATGGCCTCATGGGCTGATAGAGCCCCATTTAGAATTTGTCTATTGGCTACAAATGATGACTGAAATGGGTTAATAATGGAGGCAAGGGATTGTTGGAGCTGAGAAGCTAGCACTTTAGCTAAGATTTTATAAGAGGAGTTTGAGAGACTATTTGGGCGAAAATCCTGAATCCTATGGGCTCCTTCAATTTTAGGGATCAAGGCCATAAAGGTAGCCTTGTGAGCAGAATTAAGCCTTCCTCTCTGAAACAATTCTTGAAAGAAAGCTATAAGATCAAGGGAGGTAACCTCCCAAAGGTTTTGGAAGATAGCTATTGGAAAGCCGTCAGGTCCTGGGGATTTATCCTTCAGAAGATCAAAGGTAGCCTTCTGGATCTCTTCATAAGTGAAAGGTTTCTCTAACAATGCCGAGTCCTCTAGGGAAATAGATTTGAAAGTGATGCTTCGTAGAGTGGGGCGAGGATGGTTGGGCTGGGAGAAAAGATTAGAGAAAAATCTAATAAAGAGATGATTGATGTTGTTAGGCTTTGAAAAGGTTTGGGAGCCTATAGGAATTTGAGTGATAGCATTTCCTCTGCCTCTTGCACTACCTGTCTTATGAAAGAAAGCTGTGTTTTGATCGTCCTGTTTGAGCCATTTAATCTTAGACCTCTGAAACCAGTAGGTCTCCTCTTGTTTCAAAGATTGGGAATGATCAATCCTAGCTTGGATTCTAGATTGTCTTTTTAAGGAAGATAGGAGTCTAGTTTCTTCCAACTGATCTGCTTCGAAAATTCAGGTTGACAATTCTCTAATTCTGGTCCTGAAATTTGAGGGAAGGTCCCTACTCCAAATTTTAAGTGCTGCTTTAAGGTTTTGGAGTTTGCGTGATAATCTAAAGCCAGTCCAGCCAGTTACATTGGTGGAAGACCTGACTGAAACTAACAATGGCATGAAGGTAGGTTCCTTTAGCCAATGTAGTTCAAATCTAAAAGGTTTATGGGTTCAAGAAGAGGGATTAGTATCTAACAGGATAGGCTTATGATTATAAGTTGTTTTTGTGAGGGCTCGGGAAGTGGTACCAGGGAATCGAGTTTCCCATTGTTGATTAACTAGGAATCTGTCTAGCTTAGACATGATTGGATTGGGGGCATGGTTAGACCAAGTGAAAGAGGCTTCAAGAGGGGACTATCTATGAGAGGAATGCTTTCAATGAAGTGAGAAAACTCCCTCATTGAAGCATTAATGCTCCCTCCATTTGATTTTTCATGTGGCCAGCTCACGGTGTTGAAGTCTCCTGCTAGCAGCCAAGGGGTAGTGTGGGGAGGAGATAATGGGCGAGATCTAACCAAGGAGATGGTCTAAGGGTAGGCCTGTTAGGGCCATAGATGAAGGGTGTATGAAAGAGGAAGTTATCTGAGATGCAGTTAAAGACTATTGATACAAAACACTCAAGAACTTGGCCCAATGAACCTTGGACGATGCCTGGGTTCCAAACAACTTAGATACCCCCAGAAGCACCTTGAGAGTCCTTGTCCTCCCAAGCACACAGATTTCAGCCCCAGATAAATCGAATTTGAGTCAGATTTGGAGACGAGAGTTTAGTCTAAAAAAGAACTAGGATGAAAGGATTAAAAGTATGGACTATGGAGCGGACTACACTTCTTTTGGCAAGACTGCCAAGACCTCTAATGTTCCAACATATTACTTTCATCGGGAAGAATTTGGGTGGCCAGTGGATTTCCTAGAGACTTTCCTCTTGGTGGGGCTAGCAGTGTGAACCGAAGCTGAGGAGGACGACTGAGTTGAGATCTGTGGGGTATCATAGTTTACCCTTGAATGAAGTTTGTCTAACTCTCAAGCACTTATACTTCTGCGAGGAGAATGAAGTACCTGTGAATCTCCAGCGTTGGTCCTAAGTTGGTTGGTGAGGAGATCAATATCTCTCGAAAATGCTAGTCCTGCTTCAAAGATCGTGTGTGCGAGAAGTGGAGCACCTCTGTTTAACCTTTCCATTTCCTGGGAGTCTGTGGAAACTTACGATTGGATATCCGAGTTGAAATCAACAACTTGGACATAATTTTGGGGGATTGATGGTGTATGGTAAGGGAAATAGGGTTGTAAGAAGGGGGCGTGGATTAGAGGATATTGGTTTGGTGCAGGAGGGGGGGGTGAAGTTGAAGGTGAAATGCGAAAGAAGTAGTTAAGTGGAGGGATGCAAGGCGGTAGCTGACATTCAGTCTGCTGGGCTGCGTTCAGAGCAAGCTTCATTTCTAGGGGCATAGGCACCAGGACGTCGAGGTCAGAATGTTTAATCCCTGTTCCTGGAGGGTTCGGAAGCGTAGTGGAGAGTCTACTGATGGATGAAGGATTGGTTGGAGTTGGCTCCGAAAAGACAAAAGTTGGAGAGGAGAAGGGTGAATCTGTAAAGGGAGGTGGGAAGCTTGCACATACTACATATGAAGGTGTTAGAATAGAGGTTTCTGTTGGTTGAGGTGGCAAAGGTAGAAGAGGAGGTTGAGTGGGGGGTTGGTGTGAAAGAGCAAAGTAGTTTTGAGCTTGAAACTACCCCGGATAAGCAGGTTTCTGTTTTTGGTGCCTCGGCATCTTTGAAGATGAAAAGAAGGTTTGGTCTCCTTCCACGAGAGATTGAGAGTGGGGAATAGTGGAGATGGGATAAAGGGAAAGAGTTTGGAGATTGGGGGGATTGTGGAATAGGAGTGTATCTAATGAGGACCATTGTCGAGTTATCTTGGTGAGGGGTGATTGGGTGTTGATCGCCATTGAAGGGCGGTGGATTTTGGGATGTGTGAGATAATAGAGGGCCGGTAGGAGAAGGGGAAGAAAGAGGTGGAAAGAGGTAGTGATTGATGGTGTTGTCATCAAAAGATTCATCGGGGAAGGTGTAAGGTCTGCCTGTTGCTTCTAGGGAAATGGAGGGTTGAGAGGTTGGGGGTGGGGGCTGGGTATGGTGTTCTGCCCGAGGTGTGACATATGGGGAAGTGGAGGGGTGGGGGTGTTGCCACCTGTGTGTGGTTGGGGAGTGGAAGAGTTAGAGGAGACGTTGGGCTGATTACAGCTGGGGGCATTCAATGAAGGAGGAGGAGCTGCGGAACCAATGTGGTAGCTTTAAAGGGTGTGATTGACACAAGGATAGGTGTCGTGACGTATAAGGGGGCTTGATGACAAGTGGGGTGGTCAAATTTGGGGCATTTAGTGAAGGCTCAAGGGGGTAACAGATATTGAAGTACTCGTGCGAATACCTCGGACGGTGTGGGCGGCTGGCAGGTAGTAAAGCGGTCTTTGGATCATGATGGTATTTGGGGGGTTTCGAGGAGGGGACCCTTTCCTCTATCAGATTGAAGGCGGTGATCACGAGAACGGGAGATGGGGTTGCATCCTACGGTAGATGGATGTGGATCATGGTCCACAGGGTGGTGCGGTTTAGTGGAGTGGGCCCTTGGATCATGGGGAACAAAGGGTTGGCTATTACGGTCTCTATGGTCTTGGGGATCATTGTTTAAGGGCTCTCGTTCATGGGGATTCTCTTGTTTGTTTCTCTGGACCACAATCCACCCTTCATGGTCTTGCTTTTGGGCTTTCATGGCGATTCTAGTCCTGAACAGAGACTGAGATTTTGTGAGAGAAACCATTAAAGTGCAGATTAAGGAAGCTTGGGAGAATTATAATTTTTCCAAGGGGTAAAAAACCCATAGATTTCCAATGAACCGAAACGAATTGACCATGACAATTCCTTAAAATTTTGAAAATTTTGTTGGTCCAAAGGTGAAGAGGGATACCTTCAAACGTGACCCAAAACTTACTTCATTTTTGGGCACCAAGGTGCGTATTCCATTTTTGTAAGGTTAATTTGCACCTTTGAAGTTGAGATTGGGACTAGAGGGTATGATCGGAGAAGACTTGTTTGGGAAAGTGATGAGGTACTTACCATTAAAGAGATTCCTACTGACAACATGGGGATTATTGAAAATAACCTTCAACCAAGCCGTAATCCCTTTGATGTCGTTACGTTGAGGTTGAAAAGTCCCTATGAGAGAGTTTTGTAAGGCTATGAGGCGGCCAGTGATTTTATGGTTTGGAAAGAGCCAAACATGGGATTCAGCTTTGAGGGAGGTGACTAGGTATTCTGGGTTTGGATTAGTTAGGTTATGGACTTGTGAAGTTTGGGGGGTAGAAACATCTGGAATGGATTGTACTGCTTGAGCAAAGGTTTTGGGGTTATTATGGGCTTGGTTCCCTCTTTCTATCTCTTCTATAGGGGCATTATGGGTTCGAGGAAGGAAAGGATTCGCTGTGGTGGTGAAAGGTAGAGTTCCCTACAAAATGGGTTGAGAGGGTTCACTTTGAAGGTGGTCTGAAGATACCAGTAAACTAAGTTGGGGGAGTGAACGAGGATAATTAATTTAGGTCTCCGAAATTGAGTGTGCAGGGGTCTCTGGTTTCTGACAGAGGGATCTAGTAAAGGAATAGGTTGATTATTAGGGTTCCTGCTAGGTCTGGGTGTCTGGGGATGTATGTGCTTTCTGGAGGTCTGTTGAGGTTGAAGAGAGTGATACTTGGTATTATGTCTTACAGTGGGTAGGAAGTTCCCAAAGTTGGTAATGGTCTTTGTGGTTGGTAAAATGAATGGGAGTTGGGTCTTGATGATGATAGAAGCTTGAAGCCTGTTGATGTGAAGTTCCATTATACTGAGCTGGTGGAGCTTCGAATGCCCAGTTGGTGGGCCTTGAACCTTTGTAGCCCTTGTGATAGCTGGGGTATTGAAGACTACAGTCCCTGTACTGGTAACGACGTCTCTGTGGAGAGGGGCTTCTTCGTGGAGCACTTCGACGGAGAGGACTAAACCTACGGCGTGGGTAAAACCTGTAATCGCCTCTCATGGTTTGCATTGATGGGTCCAGTTCAAGCCCTCATTGTTATATTGAACCCTTTTAGTGTCGGTTGATCTATCCACAAATTTTTATGGCACTCACTATAAGATGTGATGGTAGATGACTGGCCTTATACATATTTTCCTTAAATTAACACTGAAATAGAATGGATAGCTATATATACATTATTACATCCAGTTGTTCTGGTGCCTTCTCTTTTGACCATCAATGACATGGTACGTGGTGTAGCAATTAGAGAGTATCTAAGGTCCAAGGCGTGCAAGTGTCAGTTATCAGAGAAGGGGAACTGGGACAAGATATCACACTTCAATGTGGGACATTATGGGATCTATGATCTAATATGTGCTTCTAAAACTGTACCATATATTGTTATTATTTCCATATCCTTGGGATAGAGTTTTCTTTTTGTGTTTCATTTGATAGTTAGGATGGTGCAAGTTTGAAGGATGCTTTTGAGGCTTCTTTAATACAAAACCAACCTGTGGGGTACCTGTGCTACATGCAGGTTTAAACAAAAGATAAAAATATGTATCATATATTGATAAATACTATTGGAATCTATTGTTATTATTACCAGATCCTAGGGATAGAGTTTTCTTATTGTGTTTCATTTGATAGTTAGGATGGTGCAAGTTTGAAGGATGCTTTTGAGGCTTCTTTTGTACAAATGTAACTAGTGGAGTACCCGTGCTACACGCAGGTTTAAACAACGGATAGAGTATCCGATCTAACTGAAACTATAAGAAATTTTTTACAATGATAAATTCAATTTTATGTTTATATTATTAAAAGTATCCGATCTAACTGAAAATTAAGTTAATGATAGAGATCATGGAAGTTTGTTAAGAATCTAGCTCTAAGTTAATGATAGGGATCATGGAAGTTTGTTAAGAATCTAGCTCTAGTTCTCTACAAAATTTATTAAAGATAAGTGAAACCTATTCTACATTTACTAACTCAACAAATATTTCAGCAAATTTGAAAGAAAACTTCATAATCCTAATCAAAATAACAACTATTGGGAACAATTTTCACTCACATGATTTGGGGTTTGCAATAATGATCGTTTTAAATAATGCTTGGAAAAGGAAATAGCCGACATGGAGCAGCCTCGTTGCATTCTGTTATATAGATACCCATTGTTTTGTTCCATACTCGTAAGTGAAGCTATGGACCATGCATTGGATGGTGGAGATGACGATTTATAGATATAAAGGCTTTTATAGAACACATTGAGAAAAAATTCCCAATAGCCAATGCCTATATTTTTGCAATTTTCATGAACCTAAAATCCCAGTTTGAGGATTTTTGAGATGGTTCACCATTAGGGAATGCTATAAAATACAAATGGGGTTGGGCTCAATGGTCTTTTCTTCTTGCATTCACTTAAAGTGCTTAAATGCGTTTTTCATGTTGGAGATGGATATGCGTGCATATCCCGTGATGAGTTCCCCTGAATTTCAGGTTTAGCATTCAATTGATGTAGTTGGTGTGATAACTCTCTCACTTAACGCATAAATATTATATTGTTGCTACATGATTTCTTCTCAATATGTAATTTTCCAAAGGTTTCTTCTACTACTAATGTTTAGCCATTTCAAACACTTATGATTTAATTCTTAGTTTTTGAAACAATAAATGGTGGCCCTCTACATCTTCTCATCTTTTTATATTTAAATATGGAAAAGAGATATGTTGCCTATTTCTCATAAAAAAAAATGAGAGAAAAAAAAATGAGAGAGAGAGAGAGAGAGAGAGAGAGAGAGAGAGAGATAGAGGGGAAAGAAAGGTAGGGGAAGGAAGAAAGTAAAGGAAACGAAAAAAGGTAAGTACTAGTAAGTTTAGGGTAAGTAACCGT
>NW_006497454.1:162580-242069 GCF_000471905.2 Amborella trichopoda
GGAGAGAGAGAGAGATGAGGGGAAAGAAAGTGGGGGAAGAGAAATAAGGAACAAAAAAAGGGTATACTGAATTTGGGAGTAACCTGTGGCAAAGGACTCATGCCTTCACAAGTTCACCCAGAGGACCTTTAACGTGTGTATGTGCTTGTGTGTGCTAATAAGATGCACGTGCTTCATAGGTTCCATTAAAAGGTTATATGTAAAGAACATGAAATTGATAACTATAATATGATAAATGACATAGTGAATGAGATTATGCCTATGTCTCTCTTTATACTATGTGAGTAAATTCTTTGTTTTATATTTAAATTCAACAATAAAATTATAACAAATTAAGTAACATCAAGAGAATATTATTGATATCATAAATAGTTAAATTGTTACTATATTTAGTGATTGTAGAGTAAAGGGAAATTTACGTACGGACTGGGTTTTGTTATCGTTATAACAATATGGCTCAAAAATAGCCTGTTATTACCCGAAGGACATATCCACGATTTTTGTTTTTTGCCAAATTTGCCCCTGGTGACTGTTTTATTTCTCCCAAATCTTCCAAAGATTCTATTCCAAGCAAACTCTTTTGCTTTCTCTCTCTAACGCTTCTTTTCTCTCTTTAAACTTTGTTTCCTCTCTCTCTCTTTCTGACATCACTTTCTATAGGTTTCCAAGTTGTCATTCTTCGGTTTCTCTCTCTTTGGGATTATTAATTTGTTAGTTCTCTCTCTAACCTCTTTCTCTCTCTAGAGTGGTTAATGATTGGGAGCGTGCATGTCAGCCTCACTGGATTTATTTGTGTTTACGCCAGGTTGATTTTGCATAATGATCCCCCTCATTATTTGTTGTGATATAATAGTTGTTGCATCCCCCAAGACCTCACGAGCAAAGTCTCAGATATACACAGCCATTTTGAAAAAATGTGGTTAGATGGTTTGAACATCGGACCGCCTTTTGTTGTCTTTTTTTTAGGTAAACCAAGTCGTTCAATTTTTGTTCTTTTTATTTTAGGTAAACCAAGTGGTTCGATGTTTCAATCATCGGACCGCATGATTTACTTAAAAAAATTCAATAGAAGGCGGTCCGATGGTTTAAATATCGGATTGCATTTTTCAGTTAAAATAATTGAAGAGAATGCAGCCTGATGTTTGAACCATCAACCATTTGGTTTATTAAAAAAAATTGAACAGACGGTGGTCCGATCTTCAAACCATCAGACTGTGTTTTTGAACCAAAAAAAAAAGAAGAAGAAGACAGTCCAGTTCTTACAGTGTTTGAAAAAAAAAAAGTAGAAGCGGTCCGATGCTTGAAAAATTGAATTGACTGCAAACTTGCAAAAAATAAAAAAATTCAGGGATTCGTCGTTCCAGGTAATAAAAACCTATTTTCGGGCCATTCCGTTATAATAGTAAAAAAACCCTGTCCGTACATAAATTTCCCTAGTATAAATTAATTAAATTTATATAATTGCTATTATTATAATTCCATATATCTTAATATTATTGTTGTTGTTATCATTATCATCATCCTCATTGTTGTCCCCGTCATTTCATTGCAAAATTATAGTTGTATAACATATTCAAAATTAGTAGATAGGATTCTAGTTATTTGTGTAATTGTTTTAATAGTCATTATAATATTACAGTTACATTATTATATCATTAATAACATTTACATCAGTCACATTTTCATTTTATAATAGTTACTAGTACGAACAATTATTATAATCAAAATGATAATTCATAACAATATAAATAGAGTATGAGGGAGCACTATTGAAAATGTGTGCCCTCACATTTTGCCTTTTCACTTATAAGTAATTAGTGAAGAGTCACGATCGATATAGAGATTCACAATTGATCAAAGGTTGTAAACCCACATGTAATTTGTGTAACTCATAACTAATTAGTGAAGAGACACGATGTATATGGATGAAATGGTGTAGCACATAAGTAATTAGTGAAGAGTCACTTTTTTGACTCCTATAATTGTAGGGTGGTTTTTTGAGTAAGGCAACAAAATTATATATTGAAACTTAAGAGGACAAAATGGAAGTAAAAAAGACACGTATCGCAAAGATAAGGGGGTCCCTTTCTTGCTTAATATATATAATAGTAACACCCACTAGCTTCACAGGTCTCAATGAATTATTATATATAATGTAATAATGAATATATATATATATATATATATATATATATAGATTAACACACACTGGCTTTGCATGTGTCAATGAAGTATTATATAATGTAATATTGAGAGATTATTATTGAAAATAATATACCATAATTATAATTAATGAGGTTATATTTAATATTGTGTAAAATAAGGAATTATTATCTATATCCTTCTATACTATATTATTAAGCCAAAGTTAAGGGGTGGATACATGTCGCAAGAATAGGAAGGGATCCTAACTTTAAAGAGATTATAGGATAACGATTGTTGGGAGGTGATGGTTGGGTGTTGTGGTGGTTAATGGCTATTGGTTAGTTAAATAGTCAACCACTTAGTAAAGAGTCATATCTTTCTACTCAACGATCACTTCCTATTTTATAAATAGGGCTAATTTCTCTCATTTTATGAATACTTTTTTCTTACTCAAATTTCTAACAATAATTATTTTATTTTATTTGAAATAAAATCCAGCAATAACTGCTTTCTTTGAACATGTGTCATAGGAATGAGAAGGACTTTATCACGAGAGAGATTGTAGGGTAATGACCATTAAGATATGACTATTGGGTTGTGGTGGTTAACGGCTGTTGGGTAGTTAAATGGTTATGACCACCTAATAAAGAGTCACATCTCTTTACTCTACAACCACTTCGTCACTTTATAAATAGGACCCGTTTATCTATTTTTACTCAAATTTCTCACAATAACTACTTTCTCTCCTTAGAAATAAAATCAGCAATACCTACTTTCCGTTTATCTATTCTTACTCAAATTTCTTACAATAACTACTTTCTCTCCTTAGAAATAAAATCAGCAATACCTACTTTCTCTCTCTAGAAATAAAAGGCAACTTCAGTGCATTGAATGCTTGTTATTTCAGTGCATTAAATAGGCGACACACCCTATGGTTTCAAAATTATAATTTCCTAAAATTACTATTCATAAATAGTTCAATATTTCTCAAAATATTAAATATAACTTCATGAATTATGATTATGCTATTTTATTTTTTTACTTTAATTTTGTCAATATTACATTATGTAGAATGCTTCATTGAGACTTATGAAGCTGGTGCAGTTATTACAAATGCCACAGTGAAAACACCACAATACAAATACCTGGTTAGACTTTTACAAATCGTCGTGAAGGAGTATTGAGAGAGGGTCCGAAGTGAGGAAGTGATCGTTGAGAGGTGTGACTCTTCATGGGTTGGTTCTGATGGTTTAACTACCCAAGAACAATTAATCACTGCAACACCCAACAGTCACTCCCCTCAATGGTCATTACCCTTCAACTCTCTAGATAGGTTCCCTTGTTATTTTTATGTCACCTGTCTAGAAAAAGTACTTATTGCTTGATTTTTATTTCAATAGAAAATAGTTATTGCTGGAAATTTAGGTAAGAAAAATATTTGTAAAATGAGAAACAAATTTTATTTACAGAGTGAGGAAGTGACAATTGAGTAGAGAGGTATGACTCTTCACTAGGTGGTTATGACAGTTTAACTACCTACAAATATTAACCACCATAACACCCAACAGTCACCTCCTAACAATTATTACCTTACAAGCTCTCAAGACATAGGGTTCCTTCTTATTCTTGCGACATGTGTTGACCTTTTAACTTTAGCTTAATAATATTGTGCATATGTATATAACACACACACACATGTGTGTGTGTTTTAAAGGTGCACACATACATATATATACACTTATATATATATATATATATATATATATATATATATATATATATTATCCATGCGCACATATATATGCATGTGTAATGTGCATGCATGCATATATGTGTTTGTGTATATTCTGCGTGTGCGTGTGTGTGCTACATTATTCAGCCAAATTAAGGGGTGGACACGTGTTGCAAGAATGAGAAGTGACCCTATTTCTAGAGAAATGATAGGGTACGTGCTTTTCAAATAAGATATACTTACTCAAAAGGTCAAAATATATCTCCTTACAATTCCAGGATTCACAATAATGATTCTTGGCTAATTACTTATGCTACACCCTTTCATTCATCACTTTCATGACTCTTTACTAATATTTTTTGAAAGATAATTTGTTCACTAATTAATTCTGAGTTACATATGGGTACTCTCTCTGGGGTCACTCTTCGCTAGTTACATATGGGATACAACTTTTTATCAATAGACTCTCCATATCTATTGTAACTCTTCACTAATTACTTGTAAGTGAAAAAACATAATGTGAGGGTGCACATTCTCAATAGTGTTTCCTCATATTTTATTTATAATTGTTTAAATCATTATAATTAATTATTATGATTATAATGATTGTTGGTGTTAGTAATTATGATGACTAAAATATTATGATTGATAAAAATACTATTGATGATACTAATAATATAGTTGTAATATTCTAATGAATAATTGTTATTGTTAGTAATTATCATAAAATAAAAAATTATGATTGATAGAAATACAATTAATGATGCTAATAATATAGTTCTAATATTCTAATGAATAATCATAACAATTACACAAGTAAGTAGAATTATAATTAAATATTACAAATATGCTATATAACTATAATTTTGTGATCAGACGATGATGATGATGATGATATTGCAAACCATATTCTATGATTTCTAAATATAGTTATAATTAAATTAATTATGACACAATAACAATTTCAAAATTAATTAGTTCATTCTTTGATTTCTAAATATAGTTATAATTGAATTAATTATGATCTCAATAATATTCTCTTCATGTTACTTAATTTAATGTATCAAATTTATTTCAATAATATTCTCTTCATGTTACTTAATTTAATGTATCAAATTTATTTGTTATATTTAAATTTTATATGCAGAATATACTCATTTTGCTAAGCATATGTATAATATGGTATGAAGAGAGATGTAGTCATATTCTCATTCACCTTATTATTTCTTATATTATTGCTATCAATTTCGTGTTATTTGTTTACTTTTTGATAGGACTTACAAAATAGGTGCATCTTACGAGTATGTTTGCATGCATGTATGGGATTGTTTTCGTGCAACGGTTTTATGTTAAGGGCGAGCTTTCTATACTTCCCCTACTGTATAAAACTTATATATTTTCTCCTATCCAACTGTCAATTTCGAATGAACGGCTCAGATGGCCCCAATCACAATGTCACGCCTCTATACTATTTTATTTTTAATTTCTTTTCTACAACATATTTTAACACCTAATTTTGGGTGTCCACTCCTACTATCTTAAATTTGCCCTTGTAAAAAATATAAAAGCAATATTACCAATAAAATAAAATGACTAAAATGTCCCTGACAGTTTCAGAAGTATTTTAGTCATTGTATTTTATCGAAAATATTTTTTTATTATTGTTTTTATGTGCGCCCCATCGAGATGATGGCACATACCAAATTACATATTCATATAATTTGTAGAAAAAATTTAAAATAAAATAGTATGAGGGATCAAATCTAAATCAAACGGTCAGTGGTTCACTTGATCTAAATTGAATGGCTGAATGGGGGGAGGGGAGTATATAGCTTCTATATATATATATATGGGCAATGGGCAATGATTTCATGCAATGGTTGTATAGTAGGAATATTTAATCGTGTTTCTCTTTGTATTAATTGTCTAGAGGGGGTATTAGTTGTTTATTTAGATTTTTCCATCCAATGGGGAACAAAATAAAGGTGGATTGTCTTGAAAAAGTAGATAATGGGGTGTTCTTCTCTAGAAAGGATGTATAGGTTATTTGGACCAAACCAGTGGTTTAAAAAACGGATCGTGCCCCGGATCAGGCACCCCAAAAACCCATCCGGATCGGTGAATCTGCGTTTTGGATAGGGAATCGGCCAAATCAGTTAGATTCGACTTTAAAAAAAATTCAAAAAAATTAATAAAAATCATTATAAATGTTGTTTTTTAGGAATCCAATAAGAAATGCGGGTACTACATAAATAACTTTTATTTTTTTGCATCAATATGCAAATATTGAGATGTTCTTTCTGTGTATGAAGATTCTCATCAAACATTTATTAAAACTTAACTAAATACAATATTATACATTGAAATTATAATTATTGGTTTGTATTTTATTATTTTATCATCATTTTACTCTAAAATAATAATAAATTTGAAAATTGTCTTATAATATCATCTAATTTAAAAATCTAATTTACAAATGTAACAAAAAATAATACATTGCATAATTTATAATGTAAATGAATTAATAAATAAAATATAAGATTTGATGATCATTGTAATTAGTATAATTATTAATTACAATATTATAATAAACGTGATTCAAAAAACAAGGGTACGACCCTCACAAATAAATAAATCTAATGTATAATAATTAGTGTTGGTAGAAATATAGAATTTAGTAACATAAATATGCAATTATATTTAATAAAATTAGGAAAATAAATAAAGAAATTCATATTTGCAATGTGGGATAATTGATAAAGCAACTTGACATAAATTCTAAAGTGGTATGAGTTGTGTTATTTTTCTCTCTTAAAATATCCCATAAACTAGTGTTTTTTTAATGTTCAATAAACCAATATTAGTATCAGATCGGGTGATTAAAATAATCCCATATCGCCGAAATAGTAATAGTTCCATAAATTAGGTTTATTTGATGGGTACGAATATGGGATTATTTTAATGGTCACATAGAAACCCGATCTGGCGATTAAAGTAAAACTATTTTGTAGCCATTAAATGATGGACACGGTTTCTATGCAGCCAGCCCGTATTTTGTAGAAATGCAGGCTTGGCAATATTTATATTTTTTAAATATAATTTGATCTTAATTTTTAAAGAATACATAATCTTTAACATGGAGATCATGAATATGAAAAATAAAAATAAATGAAAACTATAAATAATAATTATATTAAGAAAACATTTGGACCGTTTGTTACACTTGTTTTTAGATGGACCACCTATTTGCAGCCATCTTTAAGATAGATGCTTTATACCTCCTGACCACATATTGTAGAAATGCGGTCCAGCCCTCATGAAACAATTTTTCTTTAAAAAATATTGTTTGCAAGTACAAGGAAAAATAATACATTACATAATTTATATTGTAAATAAATTAATAAATATAATACTAGATTTGGGTGCATAATTATTATTTATAATAAACATGATTCAAGAATTTCTATATAATAACTTAATACTTTTCAAAATTATATCAAATTTTTATTGCTGTATAAAATAAGTTATTGTAATAATAACAAATTAACAATAAAATATTTGTTAATATTTGTAAAAGTTAAAATGTATTATTTATGAATACAATCTAGACTAAATATGAAAATAATATAATGGCCATCTACCGTTGATTTTGTTTCTAGAAATGGAAGCATCCAAAGGCCGGCCATCTACCATTCGTCCTAATATCTAACGGCAAAGAGAGCAACTCCACAATGGAATTTCAAAAGTAGACAAATGGTGACTTCCAGCGTCAATTGATGAGAGTAGCCAGTTTATGTTAGCATAAAGTGGACAAAAAAAGTGGGGGTGGCGATGGGAGAGAGAGAATATGGGGTTATTTGAAATGGGAGGAATGGACAATTGTCCCACATCGAAGAGTAAGTATACGTTTAACGTCTATAAAATCGCTGACAACTGCCATATCCGTGCACATGAAGTTTGTAGGCGAGCAACTGGAGACATGTTTGGTGGAGGCACAATTTTTACCCTCGTTTTATGAAAAATTTCTTAAGTGTTTGAATCATGATGTCATCAATCTGAATACGTGGCATCATCAATTGGTTTTCCTGTGGCTAATTGTCCGGAGCCTGTTTCATGGCCGAATCTGGAACGGTTCAGTCGATAACCGATCCGGATCGTCCGATTTCGGATCGGGTCGGCGATTTTTAAAACACTGGGACCAACTCTTATGATAGGTGGGGTAGTGGCTTCTTGGATCTCAGTATCCAACTCCCCTTCAACTTTCCAAGTTCACAGTCGTACATATTTGAGGAGTTCTGACTTTTAAGTCATATATGGAGTATACTAGGTTTTGGACAAGAGAAAAATTCCCTAAACCATTTGTGGGAGAAACCTTTACATGTCAGTACGTGTAAATTGAATCCATACTATGATCTATGTTACATGATTACACACGTAACTGTCCAGTCCTCAAGGTTCATTACATATGTTATTTTCGCATGACCTAAAAAATGTGTGCAATAACCGATGCATTGTGGTTATAATTTGGAATCAATGTGGCTCCTTTTTTTGGTGGTTAACCATCTAACACATCCATCTAATGATATATAAGAAAATAAATAACTATATCATCTAGGGGTATTGTAGGATCATAGAAAAATAGTTATTATTATTGAAGAGGATGCAAGAACTTGTCATAAAAGCATTAGAATGATTCATTGTGAGAAGCCTTGAAGGTTCATGGTTGGACTATAGTTATTGGGATCTCCCAATGATCGGGTCAATTCTAACTTGAAAGTTCGCTCGTGCGCTCTAGGATGCGCTCCTTTGTAATTTTGAAACTTTGGGATCTCGATTCTTCCTATCAATGATTGAAATTTTGAGCTACATGGGATCCATCATATTTGAGGGTTCATAGATAAACCGAACAATATTCCTCAAAGGTGTGGTCAAGATTCTCTTAGTGGTAGACTTTATTGTTCCTCTTACCCTCTTTAGTAGGATACGAGTTCAAACCCTGAGTTTCAACGTAATTCTAGATAACAACTATTTTGCATAAATAGTTAACAATTTTAAGTATTATGCAATATATTAGCTGCATGTTTTGTTTACAAACACAATTTCCAATGTTGTTAGACTATACTTCATCCTTTTTCGATTCTTTAATAAGTCAAGAGTTAAAGAAGGATGGTTATGATTGTTATTGCATCACATAAAGACATAAACTACACTTTTCCCGTCGATTGGAACACCATTTACAGTCTCTATAGTCGGCTCGCTCCCCCTGCTCCACCTTCGCTCGCTCTACGATGTCCCCCCGGCCTCTTTCGTCCAGGTCACTTCCTCTTCCTCTTTGCCCCAGGTGCCTCCGACCCTCTCAGAAGAACCTTCTCTTGCCCAACTGTCTCCACCTTCACCATCGCTTCACTCTCCTCACCTCCCGCTCATCGTCTCCATCCCCACCAAGGTCTCTACTTCCCTTTGCACAAAAAAGAAGAAGAAGAAAATACCTGAGGGGACTATAAAGAGGGGGTTTCCTCTTGCCGATTGGAACACTATTTACAATCTCTATAGTTGCCCCTCTCCCCCCTCCTCCACCTTTGTTTGCTCTACGGGGATCCCCAAGCCTCTCTCGCTCAAGTCACCTCCTCTTTCCCTTCGGCCCAGGTGCCTCCAACCCTCTCGGAGGAACCTTCTCTTGCCCAGCTGTCTCTGGCTTCACCATCTGCTCATCTTCTCCACGCTCACCAAGGTTTCTACTCCCCTCTGCTCCAAGCTCTGTTTCTCCTTGGTGGGTTCTTTTTATCCCAGGAGAGACAACTTCCGGTCCATCGAGAAATAGGGCCAGCAGACTTGAGAGGAGCCTCAACTTGGATTCCGTCCTCTAACCAATGGGTCCATCCTTTTCGGTTTGCCTACGGAGGAAAGTGCCTCATGGGTCTTACAATCAGCCACTATGTTGGTTTTCAACAGAGCCTCCCTCGTGCTGCGAAGGGGGTCACCAGCCGACGGGTCCCATAAGAAACAATGTCTCTGAGTCGAGGTGTCCCACCTTCCTCTCCACGCCTGGTCCCCCTCACCTTCAATAGGGTTATGGAGGCTTGCGGCTCCCTTCTTTAGATTCACTGAACTCCTTTGTGTTCCTTCCCTTGGGTTCAATATGCCTGCTTTTGGAGGTCCTAGACCCTAGACTCATTCCACCATCCCTTTGGCTTGAAGTGGATGGGTCCTTCTTCCTCCATATCTCTTGGTCCCAGGCCTTCCCTCCCTCTCCCAACTTCCTTCCCCCCGCTGAAGTGGATGGGTCCTTCTTCCTCCATATCTCTTGGTCCCAGGCCTTCCCTCCCTCTCCCAACTTCCTTCCCCCGTCTGACCTCACCCAACTCCATTCGTGAGACTCGTTAGACTGGTTTTCGTTTAACTGAAAGTGCCACTAGAATGGGTGGTGCCACCATCCACCTGGCCCTTGTTTGCTTCCCACCTACTATACGACGATGTACGCCTGGGTTGGCAGTGCAACCAGATGCCGTCACCAAAAACAGGGAAAATTCCAGCAGCCTTTTCCTTTCCCTCATAACAGAGTTAACCGACCTCTTGGTCGACACGTCAGTACTGTCTAGCATGCCTCTGCTGCCGGTGATAGTCCCAGTTGCCACCTTCCCTCTACCTGTCTCAGAGCATCCGTCCCCCCGATGACTCCTTGACTCCTGTCCCGATCTCACCCCAGCCGCCGTCCTCCACCCTTCGACAGCTCACCCCCTTCCCTGGTCAGTCTGGAGACCCTCACCCCTCTAGACAGAACAAGGCAGTCTTGGTCGATGCGTCCTCCCCACACATCTTCCAGCCATCTGCATTAATTGACCTAGTCAGCTCCTCTAGCCACATCAGCCTCCCCCATGATGCCACCCCCTCCTCCTTGGGCAATGTAGCCCCTTCCTCCCTCGGCTTCCCACCCACTGCAATCACCGGCTTGCTATCAGGCTCGGCTTCCAAGGCCTTCGTCCCTGGCCCCTTCTGCATGTCTCTTCCTCCCTTTATCTCCCTCTCTACAACTGTCTCTCCCTTGCCCCGTTGGATGGCCCCCACCTGTCCACCCCATTGTCACTCTTCAATCCCTTTTGGAATACTCGTCCCCCTCCTTAGCCCAAGCCCTTTGAGATTCCTACCTGACCCCCTAACTCCCCGTTGACCTTCTATCTACTACTTCCTTCAGCCACGAGACTTCCCCATCCCTTGCCCCTCCACCTCCAACCTCGTCGTTCCCCCTTCTCCTCCATCCTTGTCTTCCTTCTCTCTCTCCCTTCAATGATACCCCCTTCCCATCTCAAACCAACTTAAGCCAGCCCCCCCCGTCTTCTCTTTCCCTTCTATCTACTTTGGTCGACCACCGCCTTTCTCTGTCACCGCCCTCCTTCAGCCCTGGCCCCCTCTCCACTTCCTTTGCCCCCTGAGCCCCCACCCTCTTTGTAGCCCACCCTCTCGGCTCACTTGACCTTTTGCCACTATTCTCTTCTCCTACCCTTCCCTACCTATTGAACCCATTGAACCACCACCCCAAACTTCTCCCCTATTGGACTGGTCTAACTATCCCACAAGTCTTCTCGTGGTGGAGTCTGACGACCCCACATCGCCGGGCAGCGTTGGCCTCCATGCTAGCTCCTTTTCTCATCTATATCCCCTACATCATCCCTCTTGCAAGTCGCTCATACCCCCCGTTCCTTTCTCCCCTCCCCTTGTAGACCCTTTTGCCTCCCTCTTAGCAGTGTTTGCGATAGCTACCCTCCCCCCTTTTCCGTATTACGCCACTCCTAACCCCGTCGATCCCTTGCCTCTACCTCTCCTGGCACTCCTCTATCCCTTTTTCACCAAACCCAGTCCAACACGTTAGCACACTACCCCAACCTCTCTTACACCTACGCCTCCTCCACTCATGCCCCAACTCCCTGACCTAATCCCAATTTTTACAACCCCCCAACTCTAGCCCCCTTGCCTTACCCTTCAGCTTCTCACCTTGCTCTTCGGTCTCCTTATCCACCTGAGCCTTGCCCTCCTCTACTCCTAGATTGAAATTCCACTATCCCCTTAGTATCCTTCCACCCCACTACCTTGGTGTTTTCTTGTTCACCCTCCCCCTCTTTTAGCTCTACCACCAGACCTCAAGTCTCACTGCCAGCCCCCCTTCAGTTTCATCGGTGAACTCGGAGTACGTGGACGGGGTCGACAGCAGCCAAGGCAACATCAAGGAGGTCCTTAGGGTCATGGGCTTCCCCTATGACGGGCCTGAGGGTCATTTTCATCTCTTCTTCCAGGCAGATGCTGATAGTAGGCTCAAGTTGAGAATCATAGGCTCTAGAGAATTGTTAAACCTCATGTCTGGTATCAACTATGACAGGCTGTCGTCTGTTGCACCCATTTTGGGATTGGTCCCTTTTGCTTCCTCCATTGGATCCTTCTTTGCGTAGGTCTTCCAGACTGTTAGCCCATCTCACACCTCTCATCTCTCCATGAAAATATCTTGGAACGCCCTTGGTCTGGGTCAAACCACAAAACGTAGTGTTGCTTGCGACTTGAGTTCCAAGCATCTCCCGACCATTTTGGCTATCATCAAAACGAAACAACCCCACCCTACTCTTCACCTTATTAGACATGTGTGGGGCCTCTTGCCCTGCCAATGGGTGTCTCTACCCGTCGAAGGGGCAGTGGGAGGTATATGGGTCATCTGGAACCCTTTTGATCACTCCCTGATGTCCTCTTGTGTTGGGACGTTCAGTCATCGTTTTCCTCTCTACGATAACAGAAGTCTCCCTTGGAAATTCACGGCGATATATGGCCCAAACTCTTCTGCACTCGGAACTCTTCTTTGGGACGAGCTTGATCTCGTCACTACCCTCCCTCACCCTGCTTGGTGTCTCGAGGGGGATTTCAACATCACCAGATGGTCATTCGAAAGGAATTCCAACCCAAACATAACCCAAGGGATGATGGATTTCTCGGATTTCATCTTGCATAACGAGCTCATTGACATCCCTCTCCAAGGCAACCAATATACCTGGTCCGACCACTCTAACCTTCGACGTCTTCCCTGGCTCTCATGCCTCAGCACTTCCCAAACCTACCTTTGGTCACTGTCCCATCTTGTTAGACACTCTGTCCATTGCGAGAGGCCCCAGGCCCTTTCGTTTCGAGCTTTCGTGGCTCGAAGAGTCGCTCGTCCTCTCCGTCATTCCCTCCTGGTGGGACTCTTTTACCCCCTTGGTCTCGGGTAGGGCAGGTTACAAAATGCAAACCAAGCTATAACTCCTTAAGGCTTCCCTCAAAACCTGGAGCAAAACAATCCCCATAAATTTCTCTCTCCTCAAGAGTTCACACCTGTCAGCCATTCAATCCCTTGACCTTATAAAAGAAACCCGTATCTTATCAACCTCCAAATCTGTCCTTAGAAACCACCACAAGTTGAAATACTTCTCTACTCTCAAAAAGGAGGAGATTTTCTGGGGCTAGAGGTCTAGGGTCAAGTGGCTCCACCATGGGGACCACAACACATGCTTTTCTCATGGGATTGCCAACTGCCGACGCCGGGATAATTCCATTTCGACCATCAAGGTTGGGAAGATGACCCTGGACTAGCCTGCTGAGATTGAAGGAGGTATTCTCTCGTTCTTTAAAACCCTTTACATTGCTCCTTCGGGTCCCAAACCTAGGATGTCTGACGTACAGTTTGTCTCTCTCCCAGACCATAGGGCCCAATGGTTGGATCGATCGTTTTTTGAACTTGAAATCCTAGCGGCTTTAACTGAACTGAGTAAAGATAAAGCCTCAGGACTGGATGGGTTCCCTGTAGCCCCTTTCAATACCTTCAGACTCAACTTTGTGGATTTTTTCGAAGAATTTTTCCACAGAGTTATAATCCACAAAGCCATGAATGCTACCTTTATCGCCCTCCTTCCCAAAATCAAAGGGGCTGAAGAACTCAAGGACTTCTGACCGATTAGGCTAGTCAACTCCACTTATAAGATCCTCTCCAAAGTGTTTACTTCCAGGCTATGTTTAAAAGTCACCGCCCCATCCGGAATCGGGCGATCCAGTTCGGGAATCGGCTAGACTGTCCCAGATTTGAGCATAAAACATGATTCAGTGATTTAACTGTGCAGAATCGGTATGTTGACATTATGGATCAATATGTTGACATTATGGATCGGTGTCATGACATCACAAATCGGACACATCACCGATCCTTTTTCGTTTTTTATCATAGAATCGGCTGATATTTTCCATATAAACTGGATTCGGAACTCTAAGAATTCATTTAAAAAATTTGTGGCAGTACATCATTAATTTGTGCCTACCATATGAAACCAACTTTAAACAAATGCGGGCCCCCCACTTTCATGGGCAAATTCACCTCCCACTTGAGCATTTTATTTTTGAAAGTTATGGGGTTGACCATTTATGCCCCCACATCCTCCCACCATCCAACTATGTGGGATAATTCTTTTAAGCTTTCCTTCACACGCACTCTCTCTCTTGGGATATTTCTTGTTTAGAAGCTTTCCATTACTTTGTCTCTTATACAAATAAACTAACATCCTTTATACAAGGAACCACTAACGTCACACTACAATGGTTTACATAATAGAATTTGTTTATATTTAGATTAATTATATTCATTTTTTTTTTTGTAATTTACCAAAAATAAAGTACATATAATTTAATTTTAATTACATATAATTACAAAAAGGAAATTATGTATAGTAAATTTACAAAAATTATATATCAGGAAGGTCAACTACTGAGGCTATTTTCCTACTTAGGGTAAGTTTACAAGAATTATATGTCAGGAAGGTCAACTATTGAGGCTATTTTCTGACTTAGGCAGCTGATTGCGAATTTTGGGGCGAAGGGAAAAGACCTCCACATGGTCTTCATTGATCTAGAGAAAGCTTATGATAGAGTACCTCGAGATTTGATTTGGCGGGTGTTGGAAAAGAAGGCGTTTATAGACACTACATCAACTTGGTAAGAGATATGTATGATGGAGAGCTAACTAGTGTATGAACAACTAGTGGAGAGACGAGTAAGTTTTAAGTGATAATAGGTCTACATCAAGGGTCAGCATTGAGCCCGTACCTCTTTGTTTTAGTAATGTACGACTTAACTAGGCACTTACAGGATAAAGTACGGTGGTGTATGTTGTTCGCAGATGACATAGTTTTAATTGATGAGACTCGAAACGATGTCAACACAAACTTAGAACTTTGGAGGGATGCTCTAGAATCCAAAGGTTTTAAAATTAATCGGACTAAGACAGATTTTATGAAGTGTAAGTTTAGTAATAATAGGAATAGAGATGAGGAAGTAGTTAAGATTGACGGTCAGGAAGTACAAAAGAGACTGTACTTTCGATATCTTGGGTCGATAATCCAGGAAAATGGAGAGATCGAATAAGATGTCGTACACAAAATTAGATCTGGGCCGGCAAAGTGGAGATGTGCAATTGGAATTTTATGTGATCGCCGCATACCAATGAGGCTGAAGGGCAAGTTCTATAGGACAACGGTGAGACCAGCTTTGCTCTATGGGGCGGAATATTGAGCGAATAATAAACAATATACCCACATAATGGGCGTAGCGGAGATGAGGATGTTGAGATGGATGAGTGGTAAGACAAGAAGGGATAGAATTCGAAATGAATCTATTCAAGAGAATTTAGGCGTGACACCAACAGGCAATAAAATGAGAGAAAGTAGATTTAGGTGGGCTGGCCATGTGTGGTGCCGACCAAGTACAACACCTGTTAGGGGGTGCGAGTTAGTTCAAGTGGAAGGATTGAAAAGGGCAAGGGGTAGGCCCAAAAGGATGTGGTTGGAAGTATTCCGTAAAGATATGGCGACTTATGGCGTCATTGAGAATACGGCCTTTAATGGAGCAAGATGGAGAACCAGGATTCTTGTAACCAACCCCAATTAATTAGGAAAAGGCTAAAATGTTGATGATATGAAATTGTTGTTGTTTATTTATGTTAATAAAAATTAATACAATTATGTTAAACTTATGTTAGTGTAATTATGTGAATATGATCATATTAAAATTACGCCATATTAAATGAGCCTCAACACGTTTTTTAATTAATTAACTGAATTGATTAGTGTGCCATATTGAAAAACTGTCATATGAAAGTGTTTGCTATTTATTAGTAAAATGACTTTATCGGTAGGTTTTGCTATCATAATATTATTATTATTATTATTTTGTAGCTCTATGTGTGTTGCCGAGAGGCATTTCTTTTTTTTTTGAATTTGATGTCTTTAATTTCCATGTTTTAGGGTAAATTTTTTTTGTGGATTTTGTTTATTGTCATAACATTGAAATTTATAGAGGGTTTTATTGTTGTTTTTAATCATATGAAATGAAAGTGTTTTCTAATCAATTTTGAATTGCAGTGTATAATATTATAGGTTGTGATAATTTTGGATGAGTAAAGCGAATTAATAAATGTTTGATACTTTGATGTGATACAAACATCACTTCATATGCAAATTTGTTTCTTTTAATCTTATAATATAAAAGTGTTTTCTAATGTTTTTAAATTATTTTGATATAATATTATAATATTATATTACAATCAATAATTATATAGACATTCAGACAGGAAAACGTCTCAGTATTCACCTATTTTTACGAAGTAATGAAAGTACATAGCGCACCACTCTTAATTTCTTTTAGAAACTAAAAGAACACTATTTTTTGAGATTTATAATGATTTTTTGAAAATTTTTTGGTACAAAAATTACCGATTCGGCCGATTCTCCTATTCGATCAACCGATCCAGCTATTCGACACAGGTCTGGTTAGACCGATTCGGGTCATCGATTCGTTATTTTTAAACATTGCTTCCAGGCTTAAAGAGGTGCTCCCTTTCGTGATCTCCCTCTCCCAGAGTGCCTTCATCAAAGATGGGCAGATCTTGGATGGGGTACTGGTGGCACATGAATGCTTGCACTCAAACATCTGGCCAAACAACCGGGTCTCGTTTTCAAGATTGATTAGGAAAGGCGTACGACCATGTGGATTGGGACATCCTTGACGAGACAATGGCCTGGATGGGTTTGGGGGACTGTTGGAGAAGGTGGATGAGAGGCTGCTATTCTCAGCCTTTGTTCTCCATGCTTATCAATGGATCTCCAAAAGGGTACTTCCTATCGTCTAGAGGCCTCTGACAAGGAGACCCTCTTTCCCCCTTCTTCGTGATTTCAGAGGAGGTTTACAGCCAATCCATTACCCGTATGTACCGGTTGTGCCTTTTAACTTGCTTCAAGAGCTAAGGGGTTATAGTCTGTCTCTCACCTATAGTAGGTTGATGACAACCTTGTCTTCTTAAATGCCGTCCCACAAGAAATCAAGACACTGCGTCTCTTCCTTAAATGCTTTGAGTTTGCCACGGGCTGCAAATTGATCATGATAGGGTTTTCCCTCACTAGGTCTAAAACAAGAGCCCTTGTTCCTCTTCACCCTCTTCCAGAAAAACATCTGCTTCCACCATAGGGAAGGCCATCACATCCGCTTTTGGCCAGACCTCTGGTTGGGCCACACCCCACTCAAGGACCTTTTCCTCCTCTATTCTCTCTAGCCGCCAACAAATCGTCTTCAATTGCACATGAGATGCCCCTCTCGGGTAATTTTAAAGTCTTGAACCTGTCCTTCAGACGCACTCTCACCGATCCTGAAAACACAAATTTCCTCTCTTTGTCCACCTTGCTTCACTCAAACTTCCTCGCCGTTTTTGGGCTAGATCGCTTGGTATGTACCCCTTCTCCTTCGGGTTCCTTCTCGGTAGCTTTTTTCTATAACAAACTCTTGTCCTCCATGGCCCCCCCTTTAAGTGCAAGCCTTCAACTGCATCGCATGTTTTGAAAAGGCCCTCATAGTCGACCAACTCCAATGGAGGGTTCCTTCTCGGTAGCTTCTTTCTATAAGATCTATCGTAGCTCAGGTGTGGTCCTCCATAGCCCCTCCTAAAGTGCAAGCCTTCAACTGGATTGCATGTTTTGAAAGGCCCTCATAGTCGACCAACTCCAATGGAGGGGTGTTCCTATACCCAATCGTTGTGGGATGTGTACCAATAAGGAAGAGACCAACCCCCATCTTTTCATACACTGCAGTCTTGCCCAAGAGGTGTGGAGCTTACTCCATCACCTCTTCGGACTCTCCTGGGTCACTCCTCCCTCCCTACTGGCACTCCTCAACCTTTCAAAGGACATGCCGTTGCCTACTGCTGGCAGGCTCCTCTAGAAATCCTCCATTGCAGCCACGATCTGGACAATTTGGATGGAAAGAAACTCGAGGATCTTCCGAGTGACAAAGTGCGAACTTCCGACCCTATTCCACAAAATCACCTCGGAGGTCGCTTTTTGGGCCTCCAACCACATGACTTTCATAGGAGTCTCAGCCACAACTTTCTTGCACTGCTGGAAAGAAATCCTCCTCTCCCATTCAACGTGGATTTCCAAGTCTAGCAACTGGTCCCCCCCCCCTAGACGGGCCTTACAAAACTTAACTTCGACAGGTGTTTAGCAGGAGTGGGTGGCTTCCTCCGTGACCACCTTGGCAATATTCTTGTGTCCATCTCCATGAACATTGGCCATGCAGACTCCCAATTGGCTGAGTCAAGCACTCCTCACCGGCCTCAAGCTCTTGGACCCCTCATGGCCACAACCTCTTATCGTTGAGGGTGACGCACATAATATTATCACTTGGGCATCACGCGTGACGTTCCCCTTGGTACTCGGCTTCAATTTTTGATGAGATTACTCACATTTGGAGGGATGTGGCCATCTTATGGAGGCATATGTGGTGGGAATCCAACGCCCTGGCGGATCAACTGGCTAAAGATGGAGCTTCTACCAGTACCTCGAGTTTTTTATAGGCTATGTTTTGGACTGTTTTTTATTATCACACATGTATTGGGCAGATGTTTTAGCCTGTTTTTGTTTTTCAGTTATCTTTCCCTTTTCGGATTCTTGTTTTAAGCCCGAACAATATTTTGTAAAGGGCTACCGCTCTGGGGTAATCTATTCTTTTGGCAGGAGGCCCGGTTTGTGGGATCCCTCTGCACATCCTTGTATTTATTTCCTTTTATACTGCAGTTAACAGCTTAAAAAAAAAGACAAACTCCTCAAAGAATGCAAATATTAAAATATTACATAATGATTTGATTTCTTATTTATTTATTTATTTTTAATAAAATTTCAATTGGTTTAAAATTATAAATTAAACTGAAAGGAGTTCAAAGATATTAAATTTTTACAGAATGTCAGGATTTCTTACATTTTTAATAAAAATCAGAATATTTAAATTGTAAAAGTTATATAAGGTTGCAACCTTGACACGTAGAATTAAGGTTGCACCTAAAAATTCCATCGAAAAATGTTGTTTTAACATTGAAAAGCCCTTGAATTGATCATCTCGATATCGAGATGTATGAATATGAAAAGAAAAAGATTTCGAGTTCACGAAATGGTGCACTTGTAACACATTATCTAAACTGTCTATTTTCAAGATTTTTATGTGTTTATAGATCTACTTGATTTGAACTATTTTTATAATTAGAGTTGGAAATAGATTTTTAGGCAACCGTAAGAATTTTTGACACCAAAATTACACCTTATGATAAAATTTGGCGGTGTGCCTTAATTCGATTGTTTAAGGTTGCAACCTTATGCAAACCACATTGTGCTCCTGATACAGGAAACCCTAGTTAAGTGCACTTGAGGACCTCGATGTTTAACCAGATGGAGCTCAGAGTTGTAGAACTTTTCATTCATTCACCTGAAGTTAGGATCGAGCTCCCAAGCATGCTTGCAACTTGATCCCTAAATTTTGGGGTGAATGGATGATGATCCCGAATGTTGGGACCTTTTAGCCTGTCACAATCTCTCGCTTCCAATCAGATCCCAATCCCAATTACTATAGCTGGGCATTTTTTTTGATTTTCCTTTCTTCCTTTTTTCTGATAAGTATAATTGTTTTCATGGATTTTTACATACAACCATGCTATAGATGAGACCATGATTTCATGGCTGTGGTCTGTCACATCTATGAGATTTCTCTAACTAAACTTTTACAAAAGCACAAAAGGGAGCCTTGATTTATCACTATTTGCCTATTTGGTTATCTGATTGGAGATGTGATCAGAGGAGTACTAAGGTACTGTAATGGGGCCCTTTAGGGCATGGAAAGCATGAGCCATGTTGGTTGGCATTTGGGTTTATGTGGTTGCTTTCACCAAGTCCCATAGATGTTGATGTTTTGTATTTGCATGCGACATGCATTTATCCTTGCATCATAGGTTCTACCTCGTCCGCTGCATAAAAGTGGGTAGTGAGGATAGTGTGCTCAGGTCCTCAGTCCTTTGAGATTTTCAAATTTCCTCTCCTACAAGTTATGCAAGGTTTAAAAAATTGGGAATTTCCGGTTCGACTCTGAATTGGTTTGGTACCAGACCAATTCCCTTTCAGAATTGGGAGTCGGCTTTTTTGAAAGGGATAAATTCACCATTTTTATTCGTTTTCCCTCAATTCTTGGCCACTTTTTGACTGAGATATTGCAAAATCTTTGTCTTTGACCCCTCTACAAGATTTGCACAATTATTTCGAATCGAGACCCTCTTTAAGATCGAAATTGAGTACTCTTAAGTTTTGGGATTCTTTTAGAAATTGAATTTTGGGATTTTTTGATTGTTTACATCAGATTTGAAAATTGTTTAAATCTGGTCAATTTAAAACAGATTTGAAACTAGATATTGTTTGAGCCAGATTTAAAATTGTTTAAATAAATTTTGTGCTTTTTTGTTTGCTTAAATCAGATTGTTTGATTTATTGTTTAAAGTTCAAATGGTCATTTTATGTTTATCAAATGTTTGCATGATCACAAATTTGTGAGAGAAAGAACGATTTAAAGCTTAAACAATCTGCCATTTCTAATTTATTGTTTTCTGATTTAAACAAAAAAAAGAAGTTTATGTCGATCAAATCAGTTTTGTTCGATATATATCAATTTTGATTTATTAAATCAGATTTAAATGATTTAATAATGTGATTTTTTTTACCCTTTGTTTTATTTTCTTCATCAGCAGATCACCCAAAATCCGGCGATCCCGATCAGAATTGCCAATCTGAATCTGTCTGCGAGGGACTGATTCCTCGTTGCCTTGCAGTTAGTTGGAGTTGGGTGCTTGTTGGATTGAGGGTATATGGACTCAATTCGTGGAATTATTTGGATTTTCAGGCATTTCATTGCAGGTTGCATGTGCACTTCCTCAAACTTTCACACTTTGTTGCTTTTTTGGTAGATGAAATTTCTTATGTGCAACTAATGGTCATCTTTATCTAATTTAATTCGGTAGCCACTTCCTGGTACTTATCATATTTGAACATGAATGTTATTCTTTCAATGAAAAAATGGAAGCCGTGAATATATGCTTTTGTTGTTCATACTAATTTAATTGGTTTTGGGTACATAGACAAATTTATCGTGCTTGCTCTGTTTTGGGAACTCCATACACTTACTACATCCATTAATAATTGCTATCAACCATTCTCTCTCCTTGATGCGATTTTTTGTTCTTTGGTTGTGTATTTTATTTAAGCATTCCATAATTGTTGGCTTCTTGAAGATGTCTACTGCTTTCTAAAATTCACCTCTGCTGCTTCCTATAGGTGGTTAAACTATGAAGATCCTTTGATCAATCATAATCCATGGATGAAATATGAAGACAAGAAACTTTTGTTTGTTGTCCAGAACAATGGGCTGCATAATTGGAGTAATATCTCGGAAACCTTGGGGACAAACCGAACCCCATCACAGTGTCTGTCACGATATCAAAGAAGCCTTAATGCTTACATTCTTAAGAAAGAGTGGTCAGTGGATGAAGATAATCAACTACGTGCAGTTGTAGAAATTTTTGGTGAGGATAACTGGCAGCTGGTAGCCTCTCATATGGAAGGACGGACTGGGGTCCAATGTTCAAATAGGTCAGTGTTACTATCAGAAACGAATTTGGGCCATGTATATCATTTTAGACATAGCTTCTCTGATGGCTGTTGACCTAATTTTGTTTGTATTTATTGACAAATAATGGTTATGGGTGACTTTTTCGCATAACATCTGGAGGTGTTTCTTGGTCAATTATTTAATTATGATGCTTTTGTATTAGGGCAGATTGATTCTGAATGATCCTTAATAGCTTTTAGAGACCATTTTTATATGCATTTGGCGTTATGAAACATTCGTCATGGTGAACTTATAAAGAGGGACAACAATCCTTTTTGTGAAGGATGAAGATGATTTTAGGAAGTTTTGTTTTGAGAGAAATGGTAAACTTGTATTAAAATAGTATGGAATTACAAGTAAACAGTTCCGCAGTCACCCACAGGTAGGGGCTCGGTAAAAAAAACGTGAGGTCAGGTTTATACAAAGATATAACAACAATACACAGTTGCTTAGTTTAGCAGCGAATTCAAATTAAACAAAAAAGAAGGGCTTATAGAGCCGCCCTTTTACACTGATATACAAAAAGCTTTCAAAAAGTAATCTTCTGTGCAAAGAAAGGTCTAATGGCTGGGCTAACTGTTAGGCTGCCCCCTGTCCTGGGTCAAAAAAAGGTGGATGACCCTGTCTTCTAGCTCCTTCTTTCGTCAGTCGATCTGCGTACTCGTTGGACGTCCTCCAGATATGCATCCAAGAGATGTCCATAGCCCTGCAAATGTGATGTATCTCGTCAAAAATAGGAATAAGGTGCCAAGGTGGAGGGGTAGATCTGCTAGCCCAAGAAATCACATTTTTGGAATCCCCTTCGACGCTGAGGTGTGGGCCCCATAATGAATTCTAATTTTCAGGGCATGTAACAAGGCCAAACTTTTGGCTTGAGTGGAGTCCTTGGTGCCTATGTGCTCTGAACATTCGAGGAGGGCAGAACTTTCATGGTCTCTATAAATTCCTCCTACCCCCGCTGGGCCCGGGTTGCTTAAGGAGCACCCATCAAAATTCAACTTGCTTGTTCGCAAAGAGCACATCTATTGGGAAGTTGGACTCCTCTATGCTAGAGTTTGTCCACCGTGAGGGCTTTGTGGGAAAAAGCCAACCAATTAAACGTTTGGACCTTAGGTGGAGCTATGGAATTCCACACTCTCTTAAGTGTCGAGCTAGGATGACCCGAGGGCGTGGGTTGAGGTGTTAAACTCTTATAGAAAGAGGCAACCGAAAAGTTTCCTGAGGGTAAGAGTGTCCAAGCAATTGCATCTCTACCTTGGGGCAGGAAGAACCAAGAATGAAGGATAGAAGCTAGGACCTGGAACTGACTGGTCTCTTCTTCGGTTAAACTCCTTCGAAAGGATGGGCTCTAGACTCTTCGGTCTCCGGAAAGGACCACCTCGTCCCCTATAGTAGAGTTGGCATTGCGTGTAAGGGAGAAAAGTGAGGGGAAAGCCTCACTGAGGGGGGTGGCTCCCAACCACAGATCAGTCCAGAACTTGACTCTTGATCCATCTCTAGGGATGAACCTGTTAGACCTATTGAAGAGGGTAAAAGCCTTAGAGAAAGATTTCCATGCCCCTGAAGCATTGTGTCTCTGGGTCCTTTGAGGTAGCCAATCTTCTTCAGAAACATGGTATTTGTGCTTGAGGACTCGAGCCTATAGATCTCTTAATTGGTTGGCTGGACGCCACCACCATTTCCCTAGGAGGGCAACGTTGTGCAATCAAAGGTTTTTGATGCCAAGGCCACCCTGTGTTTTCGGACGGCATACTATGTCCCAGGATACAAGGTTGTATTTCTTCTTTTCCCCCTGCCCCGACCACAAGAAGTTTCTCATAAGTTGGTTTAGTCGGTTGGCCACTGAGGCAGGCATGTGAAAGATGGACATGAGTTAGATCGTTGAGTTCGCTAGAGTGGCTTTGATCAAAGTTGATCTACCTGCCATGGAAAGGAAACGACCTTGCCTCCCTGCCAGACGTCTATCTACCTTGTCTATTACAGTTGACCAATGTCTTTTCTTAGGTTTGCCTAGCCCTAAGGGTAAACCTAGGTAGGTGGTAGGGAGGTCCTCAACTTGGCAACCCCAGCTAGGCACAAGGGCACGAACTTGTGTAGAGGTCAAACCGACTCCCAACAGTTTGGATTTGTGCATGTTAACTTTGAACCCCGTTGCCTTTTAAAAGCAATGGAGGAACAATTTCAAGGTGTCCACCTCGCTGGTAGAGGCGTCCAAGAAGACAATGGTGTCATCCGCGTACCGCAGATGGGATACAGTTGGACCGTGTCTGTTGGTCTTGAATCTTGTGAGCGAGCCCGCCTGGTAGAGTCCAGAGATGGAGAGACTGAAGACTTCAGCTGCTATCGCGAAGAGGAAGGGGGAGAGGGGATCACCTTGACGGAGTCCCCTCGAGGAAGGAAAGAAACCTTTGGGTGTGCCATTAATGAGGATTGAGAAATATGGATGGGAGTAGCAACCTCTCAGCCACTTTCTCCATCTATCCCCAAAGCCCATTCTGGTCATGGTCTCGTCTAGAATCGACCAGTCGACGTGGTCGTAGGCCTTCTCCCAATTGATTTTGAAGATGAGACCAGATACCTTGGAAAGGTGTCTGGAATGGATGCATTCATGGGCGACTAACGCCCCATCCAGAATTTGTCTATCCCTGATGAAAGCAGTTTGAGAGGAGGAGATAACACTAGGCAGTATGAGTTGGAGCCTAGAGGCTAAGGTTTTGGCCAGGAGCTTGTAAGAGAGTTGAGGAGACTAATTGGCCGGTAATCTTTAATTTCCTCGGCTCCTTCTACCTCAGGGACCAATGCCAAGAAAGTGGCGTTCAAAGCTTTGTGGAGAGTACCTCTGTGGAAGAACTCTTCAAAGAAGAGAAGGAAGTCCGGATGGATGATCTCCCAGAAGGCCTTAAGGGGGGCAATCTGGAATCCGTCACGACTTGGTGCCTTGTCTTTGGGTAGAGCATTGAGTGCTTGGGTTATTTCTTCCTCTGAAAAGGGTCGTTCTAACCACGAGGCTTGATTTGCAGGGAGGGTTAAGAAGTTTAGGGAGGTGATTCTTGGTCTCGGCCCTTGAGGGGCAGAGTAAAGGGATCGATAGAACGAGAGTATAACATGCTCAATTTCTCTTGGTTGGGTAAGGTAAGAATTGTTGTGTTTAACCAAAGATATAGAGTTGTCTCTTCTTCGGCAATTGGCAATCTTATGGAAATAGGCTGTATTGTGGTCCCCTTCTTTCAGCCAGGAGACTCGGGACCTTTGATAGGTCTCTTCTTTTTTGATGGTTGAGAGATAATCCAGTTTAGTTTTGGTTCTAAGCTCCTGCTCTGATGAGTCCAGGGGTCGGGTTTCCTCGAGGTCATCTAAGTTTTTGAAAGTTTCTAGAAGGTTGGCTTTGATGAGGGAAAAGTTTGCAGGGGAGGATTTGCTCCAAGTTTTTAAGGCTGACTCTAGGAATTGGAGTTTGGTCTGAAGGATAAACCCTGCTCTACCAGACACCTGTGAAGTGAAGGAGTTCCACCAGGTTTGGACCAGTGAAAAGAGGTTGGAATCTTGCAGCTGATGGAGTTCAAAACGAAAGGGTCTGGGACAACTGTTGATTGCATTGGTATCTAAGAGGATAGGGCAGTGATCTGACGCCGGTTTGGGGAGGGCTTGAGACAGGGTTGTCAGGAATTTCTCCTCCCAATCAACTGAGATGAGAAACCTGGCAAGTTTGGAGAGAGTAGGGTTGGTGGAGTGGTCGGATCACGTGTATTGGCATCCTTGAAGAGGGATGTCCAACAATTCGTTGTGGCTGATGAAGTCGGAGAAATCCCTCATCTCCTTTGTAATCGAGGAGAAGGTATTCCTCACGTAGGACAAACGAGTGACATTAAAGTCTCCTCCCAAACACCAGATGGGATGAGGTAGAGAGGAGATGTGGTCCAACTCAGTCCAGAAACTTTGCCTGAGAGAACTAGACTTTGGGCCGTAGACCTTTGTAAATTTCCATTGAGTATCATCCGAAATGTTGGAGAGGAGGAGAGTGACAGAGAAATTCCCGATGTGGTAGTTGTTAAGGGTCAGGTCGGAGGGGTCCCAAACCACCTAAATCCCACCTGAGGTCCCTATTGCCAGCAACGAAATCCATTGGCAAGGCCTTCTGCCCCACACTCGACGGACAAGTTGGAGGTTAGGATCAAGAAGTTTGGTTTCGACCGGGGCAAGGATAGAGGGGGAAAGTTTGGAGGTGTAGGCTTTAACTGCAGACTTCCTAGAGGCTTGACCTAAGCCTCTCACATTCCAAATTAGGAACTTCATGAGTTAGGAGAAAGGAGGTGGGAGGAGGCTAATCTAAGGGACCTCCTAGGGCGATTCTCTGAGGCCATGGGCAATGAGAAATCTAAGGGTTGACCAGCAAAGGGTAAGGAGGTGAAGAGGTTGCAGAGTTCCCTCTGTCCCTTGAGTCTCACGTGCATCCTACTCTGGGCGTCAGCTGTCAAGAACCTGTGAGCAAGGCCTTCGTATTCGAAGCCCATGAGTCTATACATTGTAAGCATCCTGTCATCAACTGTGTTTGACCCTCTCTATTGGTTTCCCTTTGGTGCTCTTCTCTGCCTTCTTCCATTGGGGATACACCAGGCAAAGCTTGGGAAGAAGAGGTGACATTCTCGGAGTATTCCTTGAGAGCACTGGTAGATGCAAGGGGGGTTGAGGCCTTGGGGTCCTGTGAGGCCATGCTGTGGGCAGGATACTGAGCTGGATCCTTCGATACTAAAGAGTCCAGAACCTTCTCTGAGGATCCATCGTATCTATCCAGGAACTTGCGGAGGTCATTGGTTTCGGGTAGGCTTGTTCAGGTGAAGAAGAGGAGGGATTCGACCTTTAGAGGTCGGAGGGAAGAGGGGGGAGGGGTGAAGTAACAGGCTCAGCCGAAGCGTCAAGCGAGGAGTTTAGAAAGGATGAGGGGGAGCCGGGAGGGGGAAGGTGCACAATAGCAGTCTTTGACGACGCATGCTGGAGGGAGTGCTGGAAGGTAGAAGAGGAGCTGGGAGGGGGATAGGGTAGATAAAGAAGTGGTCCAGGGGGTGGGTCAACTGGTGAGGGTGAAAGCGAGAGGGCAGAGGGTGCAAATAAACTCTGTGGGGGGAGAGAATATATGTCGTAAGGGAAGTAGGCTAGAAAGAGGTGGGACTAGAAGGAGGAGTAGGTGGAAACGACAAAGGGAAAGGATGGGGCCCAGACGACCTGGTTGGTTTGGAGGCGACGGATGTGGACTAGGTGGGGAACAAAGGTGATGTGGGGGGTCAGCAGGTCCGAAAGGAATGCTGGGGAAAGGCAGGTCTTCTGGGGAAAAAGGCCAAAAGGAGAGATAGAAAGGGTGCGGGGGAGGAGGGGTTAGGGGGGGAAGAAGGGGTCCAATCGAGTTGACCAGTGGCTGAGGGGGGGAAGGGCTCAGCTCAATAGGGACACTTGAGGCTTCTACCAGAAGGAGGGAGGAAGGAGGTGAGGGAGAGGGGGGAGGGAAGGAAGAGGAAGACGGCGAAGGGGACGCGCTTCCCGGTGTATTCGATGACGCGTGGCCTAGGGGTGAGGGAGGCTCTGGCGCGTGGCGCAAGGGCGGCATGGGGGGTGACGACGAAGGTAGTGTACTGTACTCGGGAGGGGACGGCTGGATTGCAGAAGGCGGTAGTGTTAGGGAAAAAGAAGAGGGGGTAGACATATCGGCTGCCAAGTGGTCAGGGGTAGGTGAAAGGGTGGGGCACAAGGAGGGCGGCGAAGGAGAGAGAAGGATGAGAGGCTGTGAAGAGAGAGAGTCAGGCAGGTTGGGTCTGCGGGCCACAACTTGCAGGTCACCTATTTCTGTGGAGAGAGAAGGTCGAGAGGCTGTGATTAGCTTGACGCACTTGACTTTCTGTGGTCCTCAGATATTTTTTGAGCCTTCCAACAATTAGCTACCTCCTTTTAATTGTTTAATGATTGAAAATTTATTTCCATCTTTGGCAGTTGCTGATTATTGAGATTGATTAAGGACCAAGAAACTTCTCTAAGACGGAACAAGAAGTTCTAATACTGAACTTGCCCATCTACGCTCACCAAGCTCAAACTTCGACAGTTAGAAATTCTCTTATTCATCACTTTTTTAGCCTTCAATAAGTGGAAAAAGGCAGCCGACTCTATGAGATGCGCACCCTCCGGATGGTGATTTGGAGAGTCGAGCAGCATAGTAATACTGTACCCCATGATTAACTCTATTGGATTTTCAAAATCTCCTTAGGAAGTGAAATGAATTAAGAGTTGGTAAATAATTTTTATCATTCCCCAACTCATGTAGTACATGTTGGCCCTACCATGTTATGTTAAGAAATGTGGCTGCATAAAGCATTATGCAGGTCTGGACACATCGCTTCTGAGGGAGAGGTTCTTGAAGAAGTTTAACCTTTCCTCCAAAAAGGAGAGGTTCTTGAAGCATATTATGGTGGACCCAATTGTATTTGATGGACCGGAGGGCATAAGTAGGCAATAGATTTACAATCAGATCAGGTATTTGATGGTGAGGACCATGGTTTTAAAATGCGGCCGCATCGCTGCATATGCAGCCACATAAAGTGTTATGCGCTGGGCAGCGCATCGCAACAAGCTGTATATGTGCTTTGGAGAGGTGGCCTTGTATATGCATTGCATCTCTCTGCATATCCGGCTGCATCCTGGATAATCAGCACATACGTCTAGTCATTTCTATGAAAACAAAATACCCTATGGCAGGGGTATTTTGGACATTTTGAGCCCTAAAAAAGGGGGGAAAGGGTTTTGGGGGGGATTATATCCCCTAAACAACTAAAAACAACCACATCCGTGGCTTTTTTTGAATCAAATCAATACTTTTTTTTTTTTGGCGAAGTAATGGTTTTTGTATTGCTTGTTGATTGGTTGTTGATTTACTCCTTTTGGGTGTTGATTTGAGAAATTTAGGCGAAGTTTAGAATGATGATGCACATGGAGACTTTCGAGATAACTTCTCTGATTAGGATTTAAAATTTAGAATCTCAAGACTTAAGAGTTGAGAAATGATGATGATTTGTCTTAAGCTTGACTTTTGAACTTTTTAATCTTCATAGACTTTTAGTGTGTATTTTGTAACTTTAAAGTTTGTGGTTGCAAATTTGTGATTATGGTTGTTGAATGTTTTATGAAGTTAGTTTCAAGTTTCTAGTTTCAATCAGGGGATAATGGATATAGAATATCCGATAGGCGACAATTGATGCTTTGGGAGTTAATGAATAAACTAAATACCTACTATCACATAACACCTCCATATTTTTTTCTACGATTTAACCTATTTTTTTTAGATTTTTTAGAATTTTCTATATTAATTGACCACATTGTGGCGATGCACCCACATTTGGATCGCATTGGCGCCCTTCCCCCACCAACGCATCGGGCCGCATCCTTTAAAACACTGGTGAGGACCTACTTGGTTTGATGTTGAGCAATCTAGGGGGACTGGATAAGAGACAAGGGACAACACTAGATCACAAAGAAAGACGGTTGGGTTCACATCAACATTGATTCCAAAGTTGAAGTGGAAGAGGCTGACTCGAAGGAGATAGAGGAGGAAGAAGTGTACATGGAGGAGCGTGATGATATTGATGATGATGGCTCTTCAACTTTGGGTTTGGATGGGGGAAACACATGTGACAGATTACATGACTTATCTAATTAAGACTTGAGAGTTGACAGTTAGCTTATTGACTCATTGAGCTTAATTGTTCTATCAATGTTAAAAAATTCGCCCCCCTCGTTGCCTAGGTGGCCGGCACTAGAAAACACTTAACATGGGCCTAGGCAGGTTCCTCCTAGGGGGACATGTTCCTAGCCAGCTTAGCGGGTTTGGGCCTAGTGCCACCCTCTTAAAAAAAAGCCATTTTAAAATAAAATAAAATAAATTTAAGGCCTATTTAAGGCCCTTCTCTCTCTCTGTCTCTCCCCAACTTATGGGCCCATGCACTCCCTCTCTACATAGAAGGAGAAGATGGGCTCCAAATGTTTGACGTGAGGCCTCCCTCTCACACACAAAGACAACACATGGATCCATATACTCTCTCTCTCTGCATGTATGAAGAAGAAAAAGAATATGACCTCCAAGTGTTTGATGCGAGGTCCTCTCACTAACTAATTCTCTCCTCTCTCTCTCTCTCTCCCCATATTAGAAGAATAAAAAGAGGAATGTCCAAGTGTTCCAAGGCCTCTCTCTTAAACACACGTATCCGTATGCTCTATCTCTCTTACTCTACATATAAGACAGGCAAAAAAGATGATCTTTAAGTGTATTATGTGAGGCCTCACACACACACACGTGGCCCCCACCTAAACCACACCCCCAAGTATCTGGATGCCCGTCTGGGCGGCTGCCTTTTTGAACGTTGATATTTTTTATCTTCTATATTTATATGTTATGAGCTTTTGTCTTTGGAGTTTAAAAGTTATGTTTAGGCTGTGACTGGGAGGTTGTGGAGGTGAACTTTGATTGTGAAGTATTTTTGGTCTTTCGAAATTATGTTAAATTGTTAATTGTTTGTTACTATTGGGATGGAATTGATTACTTTATATTTCATGTAAAACAACAAACTGTGGTACTCTTTATCTAACTATCAAGCTCTTAGGTGACTCAGACAACTAAGGTATTAGTGAAAGTACTAAAATTAAAATTAAAATTACTATCACACATGCATACACCTGTGTTTTTCTATGCATTTTTATATATTTATGATTTTTCTATTTTTTAAAATTTATTGACTGATCGCATGTGATGCACTCACCTGGGGACTGGATTGACCCGCATCCCTCATTGGACCGTCGACTGCATCGAGTGCGCATCTTGCATTTGATACCATTCCTGCTGTCACGGGGCCTATCTTTTGCTCAGCACCATGCGGCCTTAATGCTTAGCCAAGCCTGCTAAGGGTTAAGTTACGCCTAAACAACACATCGAGTAAAGGGACTTTGCACATACACACACACACACACTTGCACCAACAAAAGGCTAATGAGTTCAAGGGCCGTGACCCACTTTATTAAGCTGTACACTTACAATGTATGCTGCCACAGATGCCCCCTCAAGGGTCTGGGCTATACCCCCCCCCCCGCGTTTGCAACAGTTTTGCAAATTCAAATTTATACACGTGGTGGCCAACCATAGCCTAAGGCCTGGTTGTGGATGCTGGCAGGCTGGTTATGCATGAGGCTGCCGCCCTCAGGCCATGTCCTGAGGTGAGACCTCGTAATGCGCTCACACGCCCTTGCACCTGACCACTGCCGCCTTCAATTTTGTGGCCCACATCCTGGCTGTTACGCCCACGTCTTGGCTGTTACACCCACATCGCCCACCGCTTGGTCCATTTGAATTTTAAACCTGGCACCTGCTCAACACAGGTGCTTTAAAACCCACGGTCAGCCCACAATTGATTTGTGCCAACCTGTGGTGCACAGGCTCATGCACGTGCACACCATGTTGCTGCACACCATGTTGCTGCATGCATGTCTTGTCCATTGCTATCCGCCAGTCTACCCAAGGCTTCCACCATCCCCTTAATAAGATGTTTATGCCTAAATAACTTCGAATCCAAGAGTGCATGTTTTGAGCATCCATGTGGCATAACTGCATGCTATGCATGCCTGGGGTTTTCCTATGCACCAGGCTGGTGCGTGAGGCTTGCTGGGTCATGCCTAAGGCAAGCAGGAGGGCCAGGTGAGGCCTCAGGCCGGTTGGGCAGTGCATCAAGGGAGCGTTGCGAGCCTCATCCTTGACCAACACGCACGCAACCAGCATGGGTCCTGACAAGCTGTCGCGGGGCTTATTCTTTTGTTTAGCACCGTACAGCCTTAACACTCAGCTAAGCTGCTGAGGGTTAACTTCAGCCTAACCAACACACCAGGAGTCGTGGCTGCAGGGAGATCCTTTACTCCCTGCCTCGTCAAGTCAGCCTGGACCCATGGCTGCAGCCCAGCCACGAAGTTGAAGAGCTTGTCTTCTTCAGACATCTTTTTAACGTCAAGCATCAAGCTTGTGAATTGCTTGACATACTCACGCATTGTGGCAGTGCGCTTGAGCTTATGTAGGGTTTCTCTAGCCGTCCAGGCAGCATTCCCTGCCAGGAACTGCTCCTTGAGCTCCCTCTTGAGGTCCTCCCATTCAACAATAGGAGGCCCCGAGCAAATTCTCCACTAGAGTTTAGCATCTCTGGTGAGGTACATCGAAGTCACCGTTACACGATCCTCGCTGGCACGGGCAGCAGTGAAGAACTGCTCCATATCCCACAAGAGGTTTTCCAACTCTTTCGCAACTCTAGCCCTGCCAAAAGGCTTAGGCTCAGGCACCTTTACACGTGGCTGCTCAAGCACGCCTGAAGAGTTGCTTAAAGCCCTCTGTACTAGGCTAGCTCATCATTCAGTGTCTTGAGGTTTTCCTTGAAGACATTGGTCAAGGAAGCAACATCAGCCTCAACGTCCCCCAACTGTGTTCCGAAGTTGCCAACGTGCTTCCTCCTGTGAAGCCATCAGCTCGTCAAGTCTGGTGCTAAAGGCTTGAGCTCTCTCCTCCGAGGTAGCCAGTCGAGCAACAAAATCGTCTAGTCGCTCCTCAACCAGACTAACACGATTGCTCACATTTAGGGCCATTGCTCTGAGCTAATTGTGGAACCTATGCTCTGATACCAACTGTCACAGGGTCTATTCCTTTGCTTAGCACTGTGCAGCCAGCCTTAACGCTTAGCCAAGCTGCTAAGGGTTAAGTTCAACCTAACCAACACCGAGTAAAGGGACTTTGCACACACATACACACTCGCACCAACACAAGGCTAATGAGTTCAAGGGCCTGGGCTAAGGGTTTATATAGCCCCTTTTACAACCGTTTTGCAAATTCAAATTTGTACACGTGGTGGCCACCCACAGCCTAAGACCTGGTCATGGGCAGCTGGCAGGCAGCCAGGGGGTTGTGGAGGGTTTTGAAGAAGGAGAGATAGGGAAGTGTTCAAAGGCGGGGTTCGAAATTATTCTATCGTTCCCCTCCGAAGGTAAAAAGGTGGAGTGAAGAAGGGAGGAAAGGGGGCTTGAAACTCTGGAATTTCAAGATCCCTCAATGGCCTTCTGAATCTCGGGTGCCACACTCGGTGTTGACCCACCGTTTGGAAAACCTCCGCTACCATGGCTTGTGGGTTCACCTCAATAAGGAAGAGGAGAGGGAATCTGTCCTTAAGTGGGGTGTGGCCGAGCCACAAGTGTGACCAATAAAGGACTCAGTGACCTTCACAAGGGTGGAAGCGGATGTAAGCTTCTAACTGGGGTAGTCAGTGAAGGATTGACATTGACACGCTGGAGCAGTTGGACTTGGCCCTTTCCATTCGTAGCCACCCATCCGGCTGGCAGCGGTATTTGAAATGAACAACCGCCTTCCAGCGATGGTTCTCTTGCTTAGCGAACTGTCACCACCATTTGCTGAGGAGGGCAAGATTGTTGGCTCTGAGGTTATGGATGCCAAGGCCCCCTTGAGATCTGGGGGAGCACACTCTGACCGAAGAGATCAAACATTATTTCTTCACCCCATTGCCTGTCCAAAGAAATTTCCTAATGAGTTGTTCTAGCCGGGTGGACACCGAGGCAGGCATGAAGAACAAGGACATCTGAAAATTGGAGATACTTGAAAAGGTATCCTTTATGAGGGTAAGACGCTCCGCAAAAGAGAGGTATCTGCCCTTCCACCCCACGAGCCTAAGCTCAACTCCATCCACGAGATGTATCTGCCCTTCCATAAGTGAAATCTCAGATTTGTTTTATCTTAAATGTTTGAATTAGTATATCTGGTTTGCCTACTTAAACTTTGATGGCTGTAATTATTCTTTCGTAACATTAACTGGTAATCAAATAGACAGGATCTCTTTTTAGCAAATTAGGTTTGATACTTAAGCTTTGAAAGATTTTTATTTTTGGAGAAGTCATACTGATTGAGAAGTTGAACTTGACTGTATCTTACTGGACTAATTCATAGGAATCAGTTTTTATATACACACACACACATACATATATATAGGTACATATACACATGCAATGAGATACATTTTAATTTGGATGCAGATGGTTGAAAACCCTTCACCCTTGTAGAAAAAGGGTGGGAAGATGGACTGTGGAAGAGGACAAGCGCTTGAAAGTAGCCATCATGCTTTTTGGTCCTAGATCCTGGAAAAAGATTGCTGGATTTGTCCCTGGTCGTACTCAAGTTCAATGTAGAGAAAGGTATTTTGATGCTTCTACGATTGAATACTTATTATGGTAAGTGATTATTTGTTTTGTTTGACTAATCTTAAGTTCCTTTACAGGTGGCTCAATTCTCTGGATCCATCTTTGAAGCTTGAGGAATGGACTGATGGAGAGGACTCCAAGTTGAAAGCTGCAATAGCTGAGCATGGATACTGCTGGTCTAAGATTGCATCGCATGTGCACCCTCGCACTGATAGTCAGTGTAGACGGTATGGATATTCTGTCATTCGTTATTATGTCTCTCTATGAGTTAGACATGATATCTCTTATGTAATTTTATTCAACTACCATATGATCTTGTTATGCTATCTTCAGTAATTAAATAGCTTTTTTTTAGGTGAAGTAAAATTTTGATTCAATATAAATTCAATTTCTCTTTGAATTTATTGATATTTCTCTCCTATCTAAATGCTACAGGAGATGGAAGGTTTTGTTTCCAGAGGAAGTACCAGTGGCTCAGAAAGCTCGAAAGTTACAAAAAGCGGCTCTTATTTCTAACTTTGTGGGTCGGGAAAAGGAGCGACCTGCAATTGGTCCTGATGATTTTGTTCCAGTTTCTGAGGAAAATAGTCCTGATAGTCTTGTGCCAGTTTCTGAGGAAAATATGTTACTTGGTGCTTCAGATGGACATGTTGGGACCATGAATAAGACATGGTAAATATCTTGGAGGGTTTAGCTATTCATCTATCATCCCTGGATTCTTATTTTGACGTCATTCTTCTGCTTTGTTTGTGCAGTACTACTCCCAAGTTGAAAAAGAAAAGGAGGCAGAAAGGCAGAGCCTCAGATGATTTGGTTCCAGTTTCTGAGGAAAATGTGTTACTTGATCCTTCAGATGGACATGTTGGAAACATGAATCAAACATGGTAAGTCACTGGAAGGGTTTAATATTTACCTATCTTCTCTAGATTCCTATGTTGACATCATTTTTTTGCTTTGTTTGTGCAGTACTACCCCCAAGTTGATAAAGAAAAAGAAGGGGGAAAACAGAGCCTCTGGGTATGTCATCATTACAAAGTCTTGAGGTTTTCCATCTTGCTTTGAATGGTATTCCATGTCATGAAAGCATAGATTTGGTTTCACAATTCTCTTTCGCTTTGATGCCAATTATCTACTTTGCTGCTTTCTTCGTTTTCTTTCTTTTTTTTTCTTTTTTTGGAGCAAATATATCTATATTTTATCAGGAGCAAATATATCTTCATCTTATCAAATAGACTTTGGTATGAAATTGCAGTGATGTCGCCAAACGAGGTGTCTTCAAATCGAGGACTAAAAAGAACTCCCTTGAAGATGCTCTGATTACAGAAGGTGGAGGCTCACAAAGCAATTTATGTGACAGTGGAAATGCTTCCAGAAAAGCCAGCTCTAGAAAATCATTGAATAAAAAGAAAAGACTTGTAGAAGATAGGAATCTGACAACGCAGGAAAACTTCAAATCTCATAAAGAATCTAAGCGAAGGAAGGGAGCATTATCTAATGAAGACACTTGTCTAAACATGATTCATGAGATTCCTCCATTAAATAGTTTCCATGAAAAGAAGCAGAAGGATAAACAGATTAAGTCAGTTTCTCTTCCTGTGAATAGTCCCACCAAAAAGAAGCAAAAGAAGAAACCAGTTAAGTTGGGGCATGTTAGTATAAGGGAGAACCGTGGAGCTACAAAATCCTCAATGAAACCCATTTCCCTAAGAAAATTGAAGCAGGCAATCCGAGAGGAAGCAGTCACTAGTATTGTTTCAGAGAGGAGCTGTGTAGTGGAACGAGCTGCATTTCAAGTAACAGACTCATCGAAGGAGAGAGGAAGGGATAACTGTGATCAGAATCAAGGACCTAATGCAATGGACGAGAATACCTTGGTTCCCTTGCAGCATTATGGACCTCTATTAAATACCAGAGAAAATGTTAGTGATGCAAATCCCCATGAGACTGCTCACATTACTGAAATGGCATGTTGCCCCTTAGTAGGTTGCTCATCCAGTGAGCCTATTACCATGAAAGAGTCTCCTGAATTGTCTTTGAAAGAAGATAAAATGTGTGAACAGTGTCTAAATCAGAGACAAGATGCTGATGGGTCAGATGTTTCACTTCCTCAGGACACTTTACTGGACAAAAATGAGAACTCATCACTGCTTGCAACCAATCTTGCATTGGTTTCCTTAGCAGAGCGTGAGCATGCTTCTCCAAAGAAGAGTCGTAGAGCCTCCAGAAAAAATATAGATTACAGTGAAATGGTTAAGGGAAAAGTCTGGCATTGATTATGAGTTGAATTGGAAATTTGATGGATGTTTAAAGAGTATCACTTGAAGAAAGATTTTAAAATATGGCTACTTGTTTGAGTAGTTGTTTCTGTTGTGGTTTCTGCTAATCCTGATTGATCCGAATAATGGGAGGAGGTCCAATCCTATTATCTTTGAAAATTTGGACCCTTTATCATCTATGGATTGCAAACAGGTACTATTATTGGAAATGCTTCCTTTTTTTATTACTCTTGTTTGATGGTCTGAATTATCTGTATATTAATCAACTGACAGAAGTAAAAATTTTTCACACAGACCCTCACACATACAGATGGCATGCTAATGCTGTTCAGCTTAGTGGGAAGAAAATATCTCAATACACTGCAAGATATTAAATTTAGGGCAAGCTTTCTATGCTGCCCCTATAGCATGAAACTTATAGCTTCCCCTTATCCAACTTCCATCCTGAATGGACAGTTGAGATTTCTCCACACAATGTCACTTCTCTACTCTATTTTATTTTTAATTTATTCTATACAAATTATTTTGACACCAAATTTTGGGCGTTCATTCTCTCTTAAACTCGCACTTATAAAAATATTAAAAAACTATTATCAATAAAATGAAATGACCAAAATACCCCTGAATGTTTCAAGGGGTATTTTGGTCATTATATTTTATTTAAAAATTATTTTAAATATTTTTTGTATGTGTGCCCCAATGAGAAGATGACACGTACCAACTTTCATATTCTTACGATTTGTATAAAAAAAATTAAAAATAAAATACTCTGAGGCGTCGGATCTAAAATCAAACGGTGAGTGGTTCACTTGATCAAAATTGGACAGCTGGATGGTAGGGGAAGCATCTATGTTGTAGGGGAAGTATAGAAACCTGTCCCTTAATTTTATACAGTGCATGACTATCTTTGCAAGATATTACATCTATACAGTACATGACTATTTTTCATAAGATAGAAAAAGATTCCCCTAATGTAGAAGTTACTTTGTAGTGGCCATTGAGATGACATCTTGTCATCTCTCTTGCCTCCTTTCTGTTGTACTTTTTTGAATGATTTAAGAATTTTGTTATTGGTCGATTAAGAAGTTGGAAAGAAAGAGGAAAATCAATGTTCATGCAAACTGATCCAACAGTTAAAATTGAAAATAAAAAATTCAGGGAACCAAAATTGGTGTCATGTTTCTGTAGACTCTTCCATGGTGTTTGTATCTTTCTGTTTGTCTTTATTTTACAAACTTCAATTATTTTGTTTGCTCTTGTGGAATAATCTCATGGAAATCAAATATTAGCCCAAAATTATAACCATGATTAATTGGTCATCGGGTGAACTTATTCTTACCCTTTCATGCCCCCCATGGTCATAAGGTGCCTTTCTAATATTCCATCTCTTTTGTTTGTATTGCATGGTTTCAGGCATGCCCCTGTTTCTCCGTGTCCTCTGGTTGCTGCAACATGCTGGGACGGCTGGTCTACCTCAAGCTTATAAAAAATGTACCGCTGGTAACCAGTGGATGTTATTTACTTTTGATATTTATTTTTTGTTTTTTTAATTGCATTATCTTCAAATAGAAATTCGACCTTTTAGATGGTCAAGTTGTTTGTCATCAACCTTCCCTTTGGAGACTTCAACTCGTCTGTGATCAGATTTTTGATATCACAAGGTCCTTAACGGTCTCTGCCAACCATGTTTGGAGAGACGCTAATGAGCAGATGCATTGGCCAAGGAGGGCAAATTGCCCAAAATTTGTCACATCCTCAGCGTGGAATGAATGGTTAGGCCTACATTTTTGTATAGTTTCTTTTTCTGTACAAAATTTCCTCAAATGTTTCCGGGGACATTTTCGTGTAATCTATTTTTGTACAAACTGCCCTGCCTTGTAAAGGGGATAGAGATGTAATGTAATTTTTATGTAACACTACATGGTCAGCTTTATTCAAAACAAAGAAGTTGTTTTTGCTGTTCAAATATGCTTCCTTTTGTGTTTGCTGACTGGTTCAGTCAAAGTAGGCATGTTCTATCATTTTATTAAATTCATGATGTATCATTATTTATTTTTTGGGTAGTATAATGGGACAGAAACTCAGAACAGAACGTGATGTTGTGGCGCATAGCTACCATGACCAGCTAGCCTTGAGCTCATTCCTAAAATAATGCACGATTATTTGTTCAACATACATTCTAAAGTGAGTCATTTTAATTTTTCAGTTTTACTTGCAAGACATTTAGGTCGATTGCACTTCTTGGGTTGTCTTTCTTCAGGATTCCCTTATTTTTTTAGTTGTATGTGGTAGTCAATTAGCATATTTTTCTGTTTCATGTTTGTTTTTTATTTTGCAATTTATGTTATTTTTACTTTTATTTTGGTTTTAGTTGTTTTTTCAGCTAGTGAACCATGATAGTAAAGATTGAATGGTTGGTTCTGAGTTCTTCGCAATCCAAGTTGAAAAGAGCCATCTTGAAATATGCTGGTGTGACACTAGTTACAATTATGCTTGTCGCCGTTTACATTTTCCATGAATAACGCGGGCGTATATCTCGATTGTACTGCTGGCATTCGCATTCCTTTTATGGCTTCCTGAGATTTAACGGTTTTCACTTTGAAAATGAAAAAGCAGGAGCCCCATGTGGTAGAACATGTTCATTTTGAGGGACTTTGTGGTGCCATAGGCCTCGGCTCAGTGGCACGCATGTCTGTTTGGGTAAAGAGGAAGGTCAAGCGTCTCATACCATCCACGTGCAGTGGTCCCACTGGCATACATATTATTATTTAGGCACTAGATATTTTTTCCTGTGATGTTTGTTTTCTGGTGGGTGAATAAGTTCTAGTGAGGTGTACAAATCTAAGGAATTAAGCTTGGGGTAAGCATAGGGTAAGAAAACGATTTTTATTGTCAACCTTTTTAAAGGCATGGGAACGTTCTTAGGTTTGAACACTTACTAGGAAGGTGAGCAAATCCAAAGTTCCATGTTTAGCACATGGTGAGAGTACGCAAGTTCAGCAGATGGAGAGAGAAAAGAGAGAGTTTGTGGTTCACTTTTGGAAAAATATCTTCATACTCACTATTTTTAAGTATCATTTCACGATAGACTCAAGATTTTAAAATATATATTAAGGAATAAAATTTGTAGTTTTTATTTCTTCTAACCCCCTGAGCTAGATTAAACTTGTTTTTTTAGGCCAAACAAATTTTAAAAAACATACTTTTTGTAAAGCATAGAGGTTCTTAAGCATTCCTTTTTCCAAGAAAGTATGACTGCAGATAGGACAAGAGTGTTTTTTAATTGATGTAACTTTAGAGGGATGTGAATCAAAGGTAAAAACATATCCCATAATGTATGTTTTACAAATATTGAAAATGGGCAATTTGCTAAGTACCAAGAAAAATAGAAATCACAAATCACAAAAAGTATAATCACAACACAAGATTTAATGTGAAAAACCCTTCAATGTGAACGGAAAAACCACGGGGCAAATCCGAAAGATAAATCCATAAAAACAAATAAGGATTACAATATAGTTTTTTTTCAAGTTTTTGCCCAAAACTTGAGGCTTACAATCAAATGAGAGAACAACAATAACTTGAAGAAATACAAGGTTACTTTACAAACATCAACAGAATGATCTCTTTCCTACCTCATAAAACCCCAAAGATGGTCTTCCAATGGCTTGGAGAAACTGTCGTAGAGCACAACAACTGTTCTGGTTTTCAGCTGAGTGTAGAGTGTGAGAAATAGCAAAACACACCAACTGTTCCTGTTTCAGCTGAGTGTAGAGTGTGGGAAATAGCAAAGATGGCCTCTGGAATGACCTATCGAGATGCTCACCAATGGATGAAGGGTACTCAGCGGTGGAGGGTGCTCGCTAATGGAGATGGTCGCTCATGTAGGTCATCGCTGGTGGATGGAAGGTGCTGATCTCTCTCGTACTCTCTATACCGTAGTGAAATACCCCTTTTGGGGTTTGTCTGTTAAACACCCTTATGTTCTCTCTCTCTCTCTCTAACGTTTTTTTATTTTATTGGGTCCTTTTTTTTTTTTTTTCTTTCCACTCCTTATGGAGTTGGACACCACAAGGTAATTACCCAACAAACTCCCCCTCCAGACCCATTAGGAGGGCTCCCCCATACTGGATGCTCACATGGCACCCATGACTGCCAAAGCTCTGCATAACTCATGCTTCTCCTTTGGCACTGTTTTTGTCATCATGTCTGATGGATTCTGATTGGTATGGATTTTGTAAATCTTCATCAACCCATTTTCTAAGACGTCTCGAATCCAATGGTACTGCACCTCAATGTGTTTGGTTTTGGAGTGGAATGTAACATTCTTGCTAAGATCAATGGCGCTTCGACTGTCACATCTAATTACATACTCTTTTTTCTTCAAACCCAACTCTATAAGAAAACGCTTCAACCATAATATCTACTTATAGGCTTTTGTAGCAGCAATATGCTCTACCAACTTTGATCGCCAAGAAATGGCTCCTCCTGCAAAAGTAAACAAGTAACCTCAAGTAGATTTCCTTCTATCAAGATTTCCTGCCATATCCGCATCTGTATAGCCTTCCACCAAGGGTGATGAGTTTCTAAAACATAGACAAACTTTAGATGTGCCTCTTAGATACCTTAGAATCCAATTTACAGCTTCTCAATATTGCTTGCCTGGATTTACCAAGTATCTGCTAATGACACCGGTGGCATGTGCTATGTTAGGCCTTGTGCACACTATAGCGTACATCAAACTTCCTACGACTGAAGCATAGGGGATCTTATCCATTTCCTTCTTCTCTTCATTGCTGGTTGGAGATAACTTGGCACTCAACTTGAAGTGACTAGCTAATGATGTACTAACTGGTTTCATATTCTTCATGTTGAATCTTTCAAGTACATTCTCAATGTACTTTTCTTGTGATAGCCACAACTTTTTGTTCTTCCTATCACACTTTATTGTCATGCCCAAAATTTATTTTGGGCCCCTAGGTCCTTCATGTCAAAAAACCTTGTTCAATTCTTTCTTCAACTTGTCAATCAAATTAGCATCTTGACCAACGATGAGCATATCATCAACATATAACATGAGAATAATAAAAGAAGATTGGAAATACGTTTAAAGGTAAACACAGTGGTATGCAGTGGTTCTCATAAAACCATGACTCATCATAAAAGAGTCGAACTTTTTGTACCATTGTCGTGGAGCTTGCTTCAATCCATACTCGCTCTTCTTCAACTTGCATACCATGTGCTCTTTGCATTTCATTAGGAAACGTTCCGACTGTTCCATATATATCTCTTCCTTTAGATCTCCATGCAAGAAAGTTGTTTTGACATTTAATTGCTCAATCTCCAAGTCGTGACTAGCAGCTAGACCTAGGATAGTGCGAATAGAAGTCATCTTCACAACGAGAGAAAATATTTCATCAAAAGCAACACCATTTTTCTACTTGAATCCCTTGACAACCAACCTTGCTTTGTACCTCATTTTCTTCTTGTCATTTTCATTTTTCAACCTAAATACCCACTTGTTCTTCAAAGCTTTTCGTCGTTTTGGTAGCTCAACTAGCTTACAAGTTTCATTCTTAGAACTTGATGACTTTATTCCATTGTTCATTTTGCTCATGTACGATAACTTCTTTAAAACTTTATGGTTCATCACTTTCAGTGAGTGTGACATACTCTGATGATGAATATTTTGTTGAGGCTTTTCGTTCCCTTTGTGGCTTTCTCACCATAAGTGGTTCTTCTTGAGGAGGCTGCTCCCTCTACTCAATATCACCATGTACATCATCATTACCATATACGTCATCATCATGCACATCATCTATTTGAGGAGTCTCACCACCCCAAACTTGGTTATCTTTATCTTAAACTTGCTGCCCATCATTATGATGTATGGGTAAAGGGGCTTGTGCTTCTGGTAGCTCATCTACAAACCTATTTGACGGTTCCTCCTTATCAAAATAAAAAAGTGTTTGATTTTCACGAAAGATCCCATCTCGGCTTCTATGCAACTTTTTGGCCTTTGGATCCCACAACCTATACCCAAATTCATCATCTCCATAACCCAGAAATATACATTGGGTTGCTTTGTCATCTAACTTACTTCAGTGCTCTTTAGGTACATGTATGAAGGCCTTGCATCCAAAGACTCTCAAGTGTGTGTAGGATACATCTTTGTCGGTCCACACTCTTTCTGGCACATCCCCTTCCAATGGAGCCGAAGGAGATAAATTTATCAAGTAGCACGCCGTATTCATAGCTTTACCCCAAAACTCTTTTGGTAACTTAAATGAGGAAATCATGCTTCTAACCCTTTCCATTATGGTACAATTCATTTTTTCTACAATGCTATTATGCTGCGGTGTGGAGGGAACAATTTTCTCATATCATATGGCATGCTTGACACAATAATACTCAAAGTTCCTTGAAGTGTACTCTCTACCATTATTTGTGCGAAGGCATTTCAAGGACTTCGATGTTTGTCTTTCAACCATGGAACTTTTGAAAATTTTCAAATACTTGATCTTTGCTCTTCACGGTAAAACTCCAAACTTTCCTAGATGCATCATCAATGAAAGTGACAAAATACAAAGCACCAATAAGAGTTTTCACAATCATAGGGTCACATACATCAGAGTAAACTAAATCAAGTATTTCATTATCCCGTTTAGTTTTTCATATGAAAAGGAAACTCTATGATGTTTTCCTACTAAACAATTATCACAAGAGGTTAAGGACGTACCTTTGAGACTTGGAATAATATTTCTCTTCACTAAAATCTCCAAACCTCTCTCACTCATGTGACCAAGTTGCTTATGCCACAAGTCGGATAGAGGTTCTTCAAGGGCAGCATTCACCTCACCTTTGGATAGCTGGGCTTCAGTCTTGTAGAGAGAGCAGCATTTCTTGTTTCTTGCCACAACAAGAAAGCCCTTTTTCAACTTCCACACTCCATTGCCAAACTGTGACTCATATCCTTCATCATCAAAGATTCCTATTGAGATGAGATTCAATTTAAGGTCTAGAACATGTCTCACATCCTTGAGGACCAACTTGTAGCCAATATTGGCAGTAATGCAAACATCACCCATTCCAACAATTTTAGATACGCCATTATTTCCCATCCTTACCGAACTAAAGTCTCTCGACTTGTATATGGTAAAGAAATCTATGTGTGAAGTACTATGGATGGATGTTCCTGAATCAATCAGCCAATTTGAATCATCACATGTTGCACTAACACAACCTTCGCCACACGTCGAGAATATTATAACATTACTGGATGCAATTGCAGTGGTTTCCTGATGTGTTTTGTTTCCATCACCACATTTCCTTCTTTTTGATATCTTTTAAACTTCCGACACTCCTTCATAAGTCCAGGCTTTTTGCAATAGTAACACGTCACTCCTTTTCTTGACTTGGATCTCCCTTTTGATTTGCTTCAGTTATAATTTTATCTATTTTTCGATCTCTCTTGTTCTTCAGTGACTAATGCGTGTGAGTGGAAGGAATCTAAAGATTTTCTTCTCACTTCTTCATTCAACAAACTACTTGTAACTTGACTCATGGTAACAATTGTTGACATATATGGCTATAAGGCCTTATGTGTCTTAGCCTACATTATCGGAATTCCATATATCCAATGGTTATATCCATATGAATGTAACATTTTGTCCAACGGTCATATCCATATGAATGTAACCCTTCAGAAACCCATTAGAGATTAGGGAACCCTTTCGTTTCTCAGAGACCCGTTAGAGAAATAGAACGTTACCCCTTCTTTCCCTATAAAAGGCGTTCGTCTCTCTAAAAGGCGAAGGGATAAAAAATCCGGGTTCTGCGATCACCAGCCTCACGACATCCCTGATCTCGGGTCTGATCTTATACACGCTTCATCAAATTTTGCTAACAATGGTATCAGAGCGATCAGATTCCATCTTCCATATTGCTTTATCTTATATTGCTCACACTTATCTTATACTGGATCCATATATATTCAAGTATATCTTTAATGGTGAGGCATACGTAAAGTATATGTTTTATCTTATCACATGTTTTCAAAACAATAAACCTCTATTGGTATTATTGCAGTGAATTTCAGTGATTACCACTGATTGTCACTGAATATCACCTATTGTTTAAAGGATTGTATAGTTACGTGCATTTTGATAAGCATGTATTGTTTAAAGGATTAACATGTATATCTTTGTTTAAGAGATTGCTTGGAATTACAACGTGATATGAAAGATGTTTAAAGGATTGTATAGTTACGTGCATTTTGATAAGCATGTATTATTTAAAGGATTAGCATGTATATCTTTGTTTAAGAGATTGCTTGGAATTACAACGTGATATGGAAGGATAGATATTTTAGATTTCATGTGAGGATAGATATTTTAGATTTCATTTGACTGAGATATAATCACCTAATAAAATTATCCATGAGGTTGAATTTTTTTTTTCACTAAATATCAGTGGCTGCAATTTTTGATTTTATTTTGTTGCCTTATATATTGCTGATATTTCTATTTTTTTTTTTTATTTTAAAAAGTTTCTTGTCGCCTTCAATGGCGAAGAAAGACTGTATGGTAGGTTAGTTTATCATCATCTCTTTGCCATATTAATAGGTTTAGTGATCGAGGCCCTCCTGTTATTCCGTAATTTTCAAGCGGAATTAAGTCTGGAAGGAAAATTGTTTATTGGCGTGTTCCTGGAGGAATTTGGATCTATTGAAGCCGATTTGAAGAGGAATTAGGGTTCCTGACTTTTGGTAAATTAGGGCTCGCAATCAAGATTAAAAAAATAATATATATTGGGTTTTTTTTTTTCTTCGAGTGATCATCAGTGTGGACGGCTGAGGGTTGGTTACTGTACTCTGCATTCTTTTTTTCATTTGAATTTTAGTGAGAGGTTAGGGTTTGGAATCTTTTTTCATTTGAATTTTAGTGAGAGGTTAGGGTTGAATCTTTTTTCATTTGAATTTTAGTGAGAGGTTAGGGTTGAATCTCTTTTCACTTGAATTTTAGTGAGAGGTGAGGGTTTGGAAGAGTTGAGTGGGTTTGGAGGAGTTAAGTTCGTTGGATCTGGTAGACCAATTAACGCATGGCGATTGCTGGATATTTGACGTTGTAAAGGAAATTTGGGCTCTCAAGTCGTTGATGGATGTTTTTTTTTCCCTAAAAAGTGGTTTCTAGCGTTTTGGGTTTACAGATCTGAAACTTGAAGGAATTAGGTCTTTTGACTGTGAGAGTAGCATCTGATTGATCGAGGTTTGCTGCAAGCTTTTAAAGGCTTGGGCACAGAAGTTATTGGGTATTAGTGCCTGCCAATGCCATTTTTTAGGGTTTCTCTAGAGTATTTTATGGCTCTGTGGAGACAAAAACTCGAGGGATTGGTAGCAAGAGGAGAACGTCTAGGTTGACCTTCCAACAATAACGGACATAGTAAATATTGTTGTCCACATGAATAGCCACATTGGCTACATGCAACTTACTAACACCAAAAAAAAAAAAAAAAAAAAAAAAAAAAAAAAAAAAAAAAAAAAAAAAAATAAAGAAGGAAAAAAGTAAAAGGGCCTCTTTCAACTTAGATGCACGGTTGAAACTATAGTCCGACTTGCCGGATTCGAACCAGCGACCTAACGATAGCAACCGACCTTAGCTCAGTTGGTAGAGCTGATGATTCTGTTCTCAAAAGATTTAAAATGAAAAATTGTAAGTCATTGTCTACTCCTGTTGAAAAGGAAGTAAAGTCGTCTAGGAAAGATTGTTCAGTAGAAAGACAAGAAAAACTTAACATTCCCTATGTACAAGCTATTGGTAGCTTTGTAAATGGAGTAAGATGTACAAGACCGGATTGGAGTTATACCGTAGGACTTGTTAGTAGATATCAAAGTAATCCAGGCATAGCTCATTGGAAAACAGTTAAGGTACATTAATGGAACAAAACATCTAAAATTGTGCATTCAAACAAATAAGCTTGAAATTATATATGCATATTTTGCTGGGGATAAGGATGATAGAAAGTCCACCTCAGGACATATCTTCATTTTTGAAGCGGCAACTTGTAACAATCCTAAACTTAAATAAAAAAAAAAAAGTAAAATAAAATAAAATAATATATATATATATATATAAAATATAAATAAATAAATAATTCTTATAGTGTGATGGTCCATATAAGTATTATGGTCCTTAGGGACCATCACCACTTTGTGAACTTTTTCCCTTTCATTACTACATCCTTTAGTGGACGTGGGCTTTAAACGTTTCATGTGTAATATACTTAATAAAATAATATAATAAGGTATCTCAAGAATTTAAAAAGGAGAGGCGACGACTCCTACCCTAGAAAATTTTTGAGATCTTTCTCTTTCTAGTCGAAACGTAGTGAGCTCTTTCTCTCTTTAGCTGAATGGAAGCTCCCTTTCAAATATTTAGGTAAGTGATTTCATTATCTTGAAAAATAATCCGTTCTTTTTAAAAATGAAATGAAATAATTACTTCTGCTTATTATCATGAATTTTAGGCGCGATAAGTTTTATGTGCAAGCGACCTCATTATTTTGAAAAATAATCTTTTTAATAAAATTGTGATATTTTATCTATGTTAGAAATTTTAAATTATGTAAATTCTTAGAAATACATTTATTTATTTTTCTTGTCTATTGTTAGAAAATTTTAGATACTGTAAAATTATTACAAATAAATGTGATATTTCTGCTTTTAGTAAAATTGTGAGATTTCTTTCTACCGTTTTTGAAGATTTAGACATTGTAAATTTCATGTGCAAATGACTGCCTTATTATTTGAAAACTGATATTTTTGCAATTGATTATAACATTGTCTGTGAAATATTTATTTGTGAATTGACACCCCATAAATTGTGATAATTCCGGATTCTTGAATTTTTATAAGAGTTTTTCTATGCATATTAGATTGGCAATTATGCTAGAATGTCTTTACGAACTGCTACTTTTCTAAATCTGAGCCCAAAATTTTGACTGGTTATTTTTGAAATGTTATTGAAAGTGACTGTTATTAATGGTTTCAGTAAAATTCAAATTAATAATTTCAGTGATATGTTGAGTACATGATATTGCTGCTTTCGAATGTTTAAAGAAATTTAGAAGTACTTTAAGTATGCAAGTGGACTCATCCGGTTCGCCGGTGAGGTATAAGTGGACCTATCTGGTACACCGGTAGGGATTAAGTGGACTCATTCGGTATGCCGGTGAGGTATAAGTGGATCTGCAAGGATTAAGTGGAGCTATCTGGGACCCCAATAGGGATTAAGTGGACCCATCAGGACGCTGATGGGGTATATAGGTGAGCTACTTAGGATGCCAGTAGAGTAATTTGTGAAATCTTTTGAATTATGCACTGCCGTTAAAATGTTATATGCATTTCAATTATTCAGACTATACTTAATTATGCATTTTTGAAATTGAAACTGTTAATGCATTTCTGTTAATAGATCTCCTTTTTGAAAATATTGATAACTTTCAACCATGATCATTTTTAGGATTATGATGATCACTTACTGAATAGCCAAACTCATCAAATTATGGTAAACATTTTTTTCAGGATAACTGCGGTTTCATTTTAAGTGCTTGTCAGGATCAACTCTGGAAGATATTGTAGTTGTGCTTAAACTTTCTTTTGTTACTTTGTAAGAATTCGTCACTATAAATTTGTCTTATCAAGAGATGTATATATGTTTTGATTGTCACATCTCAGGAATATCAGTATTGTGAGGCGTGACACAACTGTTCTTGGTCTAACAAGAAACAAGGGTGTGTAGCTAGGTACATACAGGAAGCATAATACATTGCATGTAGCACTTCTTGTACTTTTGCCGTCTGGATAAATCGCTTCATAGATAACTTGAAGCTGTAAATAATCGACTAACGGATCCAAATATTTTGTGATAATCAAGCTGCAATTAAAGTAATTCAAATAGGAGTAAATAGCTCCAAAAGAAGACGTATAGATGTCCAATGTCACTGCATTCAGGATGTAGTTGAGAAAGGTAAAGTAACTATTAGTTACTTGCCCTCATCAGATATGATCGCTAATGCATTAACAAAATGTTTAAAATGTGACTTAAAATATTTATGTTAGAAAGTTTTCTTGAGTGAGAAACCGCATTAGTGTGAAAATCCTCATGATAGACCATCTTAATGGACTTAAAATGTTTAAGCCAGACAATTTTTCATGAGTGGGAAATTCGAATTAGCGTGAAAATCCTCATGATGGACATCAGTTTTTATAAGTGATAAATATGCATTAGCATGAAAGTCCTATTGATGGACATTTGTGAGCTTAATGAGATTAAGTAAATCATTTATCATAAGTGACAAATCTGCATTAGGGTAAAAATCCTCATGATAGAGTTTGTTATGAAAAGTATATCCGCAAAAGCGTGAGAAAAACCTTATGACAAGATATTTTCTTAAAGGTCATACTCAAAAGTGGGAGTATGCATGTGACTTATTAAGGTTATACTTAAAAGTGAGAGTATGCATGTGACTTATTAAAGTCATACTCAAAAGTGAGAGTATGCATGTGACTTATTATGCTCGGCCGTCATTGTCAAGTGGGAGATGTTGACATGTATTGCTATGAGGTCTTACGTGTCTTAACCTACATTTGTGGGAATTTCATATATCCAACGATCATATACATATGAATGTAACATTTCGTCCAACGATCATATCCATATGAACTTAACCCTCAGAAACCCGTTGGAGATCAGGGTCCCATTGGGTGTCGAGTTGCTAAGGGATACAACAAGGGTCTCCCAAGTGTCAGGCAATGAGCTCAACAACAACAATGCTTGCAGCTCATCATCTAGTACCATTTTCATAGTTGTCAACTGATTTACAATGCTTTGCATTTTATTCAAGCGTTCCGCAACTGACCCGTTCTCCTTAAACTTCAAGTTTACAAGTTTTCTAATTAAAAATGCCTTATTTCCGGCCATCTTTTTGTCATACAAATCATGCAATATCTTCCAGAAGGAAATTGCACTAGTTTCCGTTGATACATGGTGGAACACGGTATCATCCAATCAATGTCGGATGTAAACAATTGGTTTCTGGTATAACTTCTTCCAATCATCATCGGTGATGGTTTCCAGCTTCTTCTCTATCCCCTCAATTGGCAAATAGAGGTCTTTTGAATAGAGAAGGTCTTCCATTTTGGCCTTCCAAATTGACTAGCTGCCCCTATAAAAACAAACACTTGATGTGCAAATACTTTAATACTAGTTGTTGGAAAGTAATGCCCTTCTCTTCTATGTGTGAATCAAAGGTAAAATCATAACCCACAATGTATGTTTTACAAATACTGAAAATGAGCAATTTGCTAAGTGCTAAGAAAAATAGAAATCACAAAAAGGGAAATGATAGTTCCACCAAGCACAATTACAACACAAGATTTAACGTGGAAAACTCTTCAATGTGAAAGAAAAAGTCACGAGGCAAATCCGAGAGAAAAATCCACTAAAAACAAATGAGGGTTACAATATAGTTTCTTTTCAAGTTTTTGCCCAAAACTTGAGGCTTACAATCAAATCAGAGAACAACAATAACTTGGAGAAGCAGCTACTGAGCACACCAACTGTTCCTGTTTAGCTGAGTGTAGAGTATGAGAAATAACAAAACAACTGTTCCTGTTTTCAGCCGAGTGTAGAGCATGGGAAATAGCAAAACACACAAACTGTTCCTGTTTTGAGCAGAGTGTAGAGTGTGTGAAATAGCAAAAATGGCATCTGAAATAGCCTATTGAAATGCTTATTCAGCGGTAGAGGGTGCTCACTAGTGAAGATGGTTGCTCATCGCTGGTGGATGGAAGGTGTTGCCCTCTTCCCGTTCTCTCTCTACTGTAGTGAAAAACCCTGTTTGGGTTGTTTTTAAACACCCCTATATTCTCTCTTTGACTATTTCTTATTTTATTGGATTTTTTTTTTTCTCTTTTCATTCCTTATGAGGCTTGACCCCACAGAGTAATCACCCAACATGTACAACCCTCTCGTAAGTTTAATCTTCCATATAAGCCGTTGGATTCATTTGAGGAATGGATTGAAGTGAAAAGGAAAGTGAAGCATACCTTTAGTTCTCAAAGATTGGGTCATGGCGTTCAAAGCTTTGGATCTTCTTTTGCAGTACAATATGAACGACAAAACTCGATTTCTCGGGAACGTGGGACACGCGGTATTTCTAAAAGCTATTACAATTTCAATTCCCACCATATTTCATCAAATTTGAAATTTTAAAAAAATTGGATTCTGGTGGGTTTGTTTTGATAGACCAAAAGTTTCTTTTCCTACACCTTAGCATCCGTTGTCTGTTTTAAAGAAACCAACTGTTGAGGCGGTGGATAAGGATTCGATAGATTTCAATTACATTGAGGTAAGGAAAATTTATAGGAGGATGGAATATAATGCTTTTAGTTTCGTGGTCCGATATAGCTTCATCATTTTTAGTCATCTCTCAGCCTTTATTCAAGATAGGTTAATTACTTCTAGTGAAATAATTTTCTCTTATAGTAAATTAATTTTTTAAGATATAGATTTCTTAAAATTAGATTTCATATGAAATTGTTTTATTTTGTTTGGTAAACTATTTGGGAATCTACCATCTTGAAATCTGAAATGTAAGCTATTTTAACTTTTAATTCTTATTACAGATATTATTGAGAAGGCACTGATAATTATCTAATGAATATGATATCTTAAAAATTATCCATTATAAGATGATTACTAATAAACCTCCCTAAAAATCCAATCACACACTCTCTCTAAAACTCATTCTCTCTCTAGAAATCCAATCTCTCTCTCTAAGAACTTATTCTCTATCTCTCTAGAAATCCAATCCTCTGTCTAAAAACTTATTCTCTATCTCTTTAGAAATCCAATCCTCTGTCTAAAAACTTATTCTCCATCTCTCTAGAAATCCAATCTCTCTTACTCTTTCTAAAAACTCATTCTCTTTTTTTATCTAAAAACTCATTTTCTCTCTAAAAACCCAATCTCTTTATCTTTTTAAATATTTATTATCTCATTCCCTATCTAAAAACCCATTCTCTCTTTAAAAACCCAATCTCACTTTCTCTATCTAAAAACCTATTCTCTCTCTAGAAATCCTATCGCTCTTTCTCTCTAAAACACATTATTTCTCTCTAGAAACCCAATATGTATCTCTCTCTCTGAAAACCCATTTTCTCTCTTTAGAAATCTATTATCTCTTTCTCTATCTAAACATCCATTCTCTCTCTAGAAATTTAATCGCTCTTTCTCTCTAAAACACATTCTCTCTCTCTAGAAACCCAATATCTCTTTCGCTTTATGAAAACCCATTCTCTCTATCTAGAAATCCACTATATATTTCTCTTTGAAAACCTCATTCTCTCTCTAAAAACTGAGTCTCTTTCTAGAAACCCAACCTCTCTTTCTCTTTCTAAAAAAGCCATTGTCTTTTTTTCTTTAAAAACCCATTCTCTCTCTCTATAACATCCCAATTTCTTTTTCTCTCTAAAAACCCATTTTCTCTCACTCTAGAAACTCACTCTCTCTTTATCTAAAAACCCATTCTCTTACTCTAAAAATCCAATCTCTTTTTCTCTCTCTCTAAAATCTATTCTCTCTCTAAAAACTCAATCTCTATATCTCTTTAAAAACCCATTCTCTCTCTAGAAACTTGTTCTCTCTCTCTAAAACTTGTTCTCTCTATCTAAAAACCCAATCTCTCTTTCTCTTTCTAAAAACCTATTATCTCTTTCTCTCTAAATATCCATTCTTTCTAAAAAACCAATCTCTTTTTCTATCTTTAAACCTATTCTCTCTATCTAGAAACTCAAGCTCTCTCTTTATATACTCATACTCTTAGAAATCCAATCTATCCTCCTCTCTCTAAAAATCCATCCTCTCTCTAAAAAACCCATCTTTCTTTCTCTCTCTCTAAAAACTCAATCTCTCACTCTCTTTAGAAATCCAATCTCTCTTAGAAATCCATTATATCTTTCTCGATCTAAAAATTCATTTTCTCTCTGTAAAATCCAATCTCTCTTTCTCCTTAAATTCCCTTTCTCTCTCTCTAGAAATTCAATATCTCTTTTTCTCTCTAAAAACTTATATTTTCTCTCTAAAAACCCGATATCTCTTTCTCTTTTTAAAAACTCAATCTCTCTTTCTCTCTCTAAAAACCTACTCTCACTAGAATCTCAATTTCTATCTTTCTCTCTCTCTAAAAACTTATTCTATCTAAAAACCTGATATCTCTTTCTCTCTTAAAAACCCATTCTCTCTCTAAAAACATATTATCTCTCTAGAAACCCAATCTATCTCTGTAAAAATCCATTCTCTCTCTAGAAATTCAATCCTCTTGCTCTCTCTGAAAACCTATTTTGTCTCTATGGAAAAACTCTATCTAAAAATCTATTCTCTCAAGAAACTCAATCTCTCTCCCTCTAAAACATATTCTCTCTCTAGAAACCCAATCTCTCTTACTCTCTCTAAAACTTATTCTCTCTCTAGAAATCCAATCTTCTTTTTATCTTTAAAAACCCAATCTCTCTTTCTCTCTACCCAATCTCTCTTTTTCTCTCTAAAAACCTATTATTTCTTTCTCTCTCTAAAAATTCAATTTCTATTTCTCTTTAGAAACCCAAGCTCTCTTTCTCTTTCTAGAAATAATCACTTTTTACTATTTAAAAATACATTCTCTCATGCTCTCTCTAAAACCTATTCTCTCTCTAGAAAACCAATCTATCTTTCTCTCTCTAAAAATCCAATATCTCTTTTTCTCTCTAGAAACCCAATATTTTTAAAAATTTCTAAAATTAATTTAGTCTTAAATTTTCTTAATGGGCCACGGACTGAGCTTGAATATTACATATTCGTGAGGGGCGTGCTTTTGAGGTACATTTTTTGGTCGGGACTTACGGGGCCGAGCCAAGGTATTTTTGGCCTTTGTCAGGCCTTGGGCCAACCCGGTCTGATGGCAGCCTCCCACCCCTGATTATTTTCATAGAAATTGGAACCTATAGAGGTATGATTCCAATTTCTGAGATTTTGAACACTATTTATGGAAATTAATTTCCAAGGTAAAAATATTTTTTACTTTTGTTACGAACCAAACGTGAGAAATTAGTTATTTTTTAATAAAATATTTCTAAAAAATCATTTTCATGCGAACTAAACGTGCCCATATTGTTTTTTTTTTGGGTAATTTAGTGGGGAAGACAGGCCCCCTACCCGTTTTTTCAATAGATTGGGGAGTTACATTTTGAATGTGTTAATTGGGGATGTAGCAGAGGAATAGATATCACGATGGTGGTAATTGGGTGTGGGGATACTATCACCACAAGCCCAACCCCTTTCCTACTTATAGGGTTTTGATGGAGTAAGAATGCATACATTCCAGGTTATTGAGTAAGAAACCTTGAGTGGTAGTTAAATTGGATATGGAGAAAGCTTATGATAAAGTTGAATGTAATCTCATTTTAGGAGTGAAATCAAGATATTATTTTTTGGATGTCTCTTTTTAGACCATTTCTCTATGCTGATCAGTTGCAACCTTAGGGGTTTTTTAATGCCCGTAGACGTCCGTGATAAGATGATCCATTATTGCCTTTTCTTTTTACTCTTATGTTGAGTGCTTTAGCTTTATGAGTCAAAATGTTGAGAATAAAGATAACTTTGCAGGATTCAAAGTCGCCTAGGGGGATCAAGTATGTTTCATCTATGATATGCAGATGATACTCTAATTTTCTATAAGGCTGAACAAGCACAAGTAAAGAAAAATTGGTAGATTTTTGAAATGTTGCGAAGTTGTTTTGGGTTTGAAGGTTATTTTTGTTAAAACATCCTTGATTGGAGTAAGGTGTAATGATCTACTCGTGGCTCATTTAGCAAGTAGTTTGGGCTATAGGGTGGACGTTTTTCCTCTTATCTATTTGGGTATATACCTATTTGAGATTCAAAGTTATCATTCTCACCTTGGGATAAGATGATATAAATAGTACAATTCAAATTGAATCTTTGGAAGCTTAAATATGTATTATTGGGAGTGATAGTTACATTACTTAAATCATGCTCGGCTAATCTTCTTTTTAAACTGAATTTGGCTTCGAGATAATAGATTTGCACAACATTGTAGGGATTTGTGGAACTTGAATCACATCTTTAAGCATCATTTCGCCATTAGCCTTACTTAGATTGATGAAGGCGCCAACCTTATACAAACCTCACCTTTCAAATTTTGGGGATCCCTTAATCATGAAATAAAGTTTAAAGAAAAAAAAAAATCAGAGTTTTGAGTTTTAAAACACTAAACTTTAACTAGAATCACTAGATGATAATTAAAAAGAAAATTAAACATTAAGTTTTCAGACACTTTAATTTGAATGTCAAATAATTTGGATAATTTTTTCGATTGTAGGACATTATTTTTTAAGCGCATACATAATGGCTCTTCGTTTTTTGCCAATTGTTCGATAAATTAAAATAAAATATGGAAAATTATATAACGATATTTTACTTTTAGTAGAAAGTGGTCACAATTAATCTTGACAATTGGATGTAAATTGAGCGGTTGCATTTATTTCATTGATCATGTTCAAAGTTAAAAAAAATAATTCTTGAACTTTGTGACACACCCAAGCTATCAAATTTTACATTAGATAGTTGTAAGTAATTGTGACCTCTCTATATTAAAAGTAAATGGTCTCATTGTATATAATCCCATAAATAATTAGATTGCTTTGGTTCACTAGAAAAATAAAAAACATTAACTAGACAGAAAAAGAGAAGATTGATTTGGATTAGAAAGTTCTTTTGAGATAGGCCCCAACTTCGGGGTCCTAAATTACTCTTAAAATTATAATAGACGCTCTAGCCTCTTACTGCAACATGGTTCCCTTTCAAATTTTATCTCGAGGATGGAACAATTTCAAGGCAAAATATCATTTAAGAGCTCAAAACCTCTTACAATGCTATTAAGGGTTTAAAATATCCCAATTAATATTAAATGGCTGGATTGTTACTTTCATTTCACACAATTTTATCATCAAAGAATTTTTTTCAAAAATACATTAGGAACTCTCAACAAACATTGGCATTTGAATAATTTACAAGATAAATAGGTGTACTCCAGTCATTGGTTGAGATGGGTCAAATTACTAAAATGCTCCTACTTGTTAATGTTCACAACCCTAACTAAGGGCAATTTAATCATTTGTAAGGAATTCTTAAAAAAGTACATATGAATGGAAATTTAAAAGTAAACTGCTCAATGTTGATTAGAGCAATTTCACGGCTTATGATTTGCAAGGGTTGTGACTCTTTAAATGTTACCATTGCCAATTTAGTGTTTCTAATTTCAACACCAACTCTAACCCTGAACTCTTGAACATCTTATATTCTTTGAGTTTGCGATAATCTTAGCTACCTAGTTTCGAATAAAGGTCATAGTGGAATTTTGTACATAAAGGAAGTAATTTGCAGTATTCAAATCTAAAAAGAAATGGGAAAAGTTTATATAAGGTTTCAACTTTAAAATGTAGAATTACAGATACACTTCATAAATCTATCGAAAAGGTTGTTTTAATGTTGAAAAATCCTCTATTTGATCATCTCAACATCGAGATGTATGAATATATAAAAAAAAATGTTTTTGAGTCTCAGAAATAATGCATTTTACAACACATTATCTAAGCCGTCCATTTTCAAGATTTTCATATGTTTATTGCAACACACTATCTAGGTCGTCTATTTTCAAGATTTTCATATGTTTATAGATCTCCTTGATTTTAACTATTTTTAGAGTTTAAAATTTTCTAATTAGAATATGAAAATACATTTTAAGAAAATCCTAAAAAAAATTTTACAACAAAATTACATCTTATGATAAAATTTGGAGGTGCACCTTAATTGGATTGTTTAAGGTTGCAACCTTATAGAAACCGCACCCAAAAGAAATACTTCATTATTCAGGACACAAATTTCAATAAAACAATTTCATGAAATAAACCACTCAAACATTTACATCAATGAGAAGCACATAGGCCCCCACAAAATACATTTACAAAGGCCCTTCAACTAAAAATGAACAACTCATTGACATAAACCACAATCTGTACAAAGAATCAATGAATTACAAAGAATCAAAACAACTAGCAAAAAATAATACAAATATACTTTTCCAGTCTTTGCAATGTTTATGGCACTTGCACCGTTCAATTGGGCATTGAGCAGCTGATCCAGTAAGAGGTTCAATATCCCCCATCTTCACCCTGGCCTAAGCAAAATCTGAGCAGAAAGCACTTCGACTCTTACTATAGGACCTCACTATCTCATCAGTTGATCCACCATTAAACAACAATTGATCTGACTCCAACAAACCCTTTTTCTGGATTAAAATCTTGAAGTAGTTGTTGTCGAAACTAGTGGGGGTAACGACGTTGAGAACTGCGAGGATAGAGTCCCTGCGATTTGAAGGCCGGCGGCTACATCTTGTGCTAGCAAAGCCGGCATCGATGTTGGTGTGGTTCTAAATTCTGTTTCTCAATGTGAAGCACTGGGCTTGGCCTATGGTGCGTGCACCAGAGAGAGCCACCATGTCTTTGGAACTGAGTCCCATTCTGCCGAAGAGAGAAATGAGACCCGTCCAAGGGAGCAGTGAAGATGGGGAGTTCTCTCTCGGCATCACTTTTCCTTGCTGTGGCAGAGTCTCTTTGCCTTAGCTTTACAGTCCAGGATGGACCTCCCATCAGCATAGAGTTCATTTCTATATCATTTTTTATTTCTCTGTTGGATTTTTATCAAGTAGTAGAGGACTAAAAACATAAAGTGTTGGTATACATGTTTAGAATTGAATTATAATAATAGAAAAAAAATGAAAATGTTTGGAAAACCTGAAGAGCAGTGTATATCTTACGAATTAGTCCAAATACTTCAAATGTTAGGACGATATTTTTGACCCCTTAAAAACTTATTTTGAATGTATAATTTAGGGAAAATTATAAATACCTCAAATTTTAATTTCCTAAACATCTTCTCCCTAACAATTTTTTTCTTGATCCTAAAGTCCAACTAACTTATTTATTTATTTACTTATAAATCAAATAGTCAACTTGATTAAGGACGAAACTGCTCTTTTTTTTTTTTGTTTTTGCCCTTTTCAAAAAAAAAACACTCAGCCTCTTACTTTAAAGAAAGAAAAACACGTGCCCTTTTTTTCTCTCTATCCTCGCCTAAAATCTGTCCGTGCTTTTATTGCCATTGCTTCGGTTCGTAGTTTTTCGTTATATCAGATGGATGTCAAGAATGCTTTCATACATGGTGAGCTTCTATAGGAGGTTTACATGAAGCCCCCTCCCGGTTTACCTCATCCGCCTCATCAAGTTTGTCGTCTTTGGCGAGCTCTTTATGGTCTTAAACAGGCTCCTCGTGCACACCTTCTCTTTTTTCTCTCTACCAGCTTGAAATTTAACATGTCACTTTTTTTTATTCTCTTTCTCTCTCTAGCCCGGCAGATGTAGGGGGTTAGGAAAGGCAGCGGCGAAACCCATTAGTCTCTCTATATCTACATGATACTGTTACTCGTTCTATGCAAAAAAGAAACCCAACTCCAACTTTTCTCTCTTTTTTTTCTTCTTTTTTTAACAAATCTCGTTTTCCTTTCTCTCTCTCTACATGACCCTAGCGCCACCATTTGGGCTCATCTTGGGCCGTTTTATCGGCATTTCTTCGTAGCTATAATGCATTGAAAAAGTAGTCGACTGTAGGTGGTTTTGTGGTAGGAAGTTCTTTGTTTGAGCATTCCTTGAGATTGTATGAGGTAAGTCTATATAACCCCAATCTTGTAAGTTTTTCTCTTGATAGTAAATACACCTTTGTCGTCTTGCATGTGGACGTAACCCATTTTTGGTGAACCACATATATGTGCATGTCCCTCTCTACTTTCATTTGTGTTGTACTTTGAAAGTTTCTCATCTTGCTTGTTTTATTGTTTTGACATTTTTCTCAGTTATATTGCACTTGTTATTGCATCTTGGGAATGTTATTTTGAGTGTTGAAATCATTGTAGATGAGTACTCACTACATCTAGTGGGATTTGAGATATCCCGATTTGCTCAAAAGAGGTGATTGGGTTATCCTGATTTTAGAATAAGTGGTATCAGAGCTCAAGGAGTTAGTGAAATATTTTTGGGAAAATGGCATCTTACAAGTTTGAGGTGGAGAAGTTTAATGAGAAAGATAATTTTGAAATTTGGAAATTAAAAATACAAGATTTATTGGTACATAAAGGGTAATATAAAGCATTACTTGGAAAAGATAAAAAACTGGTGAATATGACCGACGATGATTAGGACGAGCTCGATATGAAGGTGCGGCTCACTATTTGCTTGTGTTTAGCGAATGGAGTTTTGTTTAATATTGTTGGTGAAAGGACGGTAAAAGATTTGTGGGAAAAATTGAAAAGTTTGGATCAAACAAAATCTCTAACAAACCGAATTTTCTTAAAAAGAAAATTGTATTATTTGAGAATGAAAGAAAATGCAAATGTGTCGCAACACTTGAATGAGTTTAATAACATTATTTATCAACTTGAGAGTATTGGTGTAAGAATGGACGATGAAGATAAGGCGGTCACCTTACTTTGTTTATTGCCGGAATCCTATGATAACCTTGTTACTACATTGAGTTAGTAAAGAGGATTCTCTTGATTTGGGCTCGTTGTGTAGTGCCCTACTTGCCGATGAATTTCGAAAGAATGCATATTTGGGAAGTTCGATGGAATCAAAGACGGAAGCTCTTGTGGCAAGAAGTCGATTGAATAAACGGGGTGATTCATTGAGGAATCATTCAAGAAGTAATTCAATATTTTGATCAAAATCTAGAGGGCTCAATAACAATAATATGTGTTGGCATGTTGGGAAGCTCGGTCATATAAGGAAGAATTGTTTTAAAAGAAATTGAGTGAATTCTTCCAAAACTCCTAATGCGAGGAGTGATAAGCTAAGTGAATCCAAGAATGAAGCAAATCAAGTTGAAGAGTCGACATCCTGGTTCATTGAAGATGAAATATTGATAGTGGTATATAATTCAATATTCTATCAAAATTGGATATTTGATAGTAGAGCCACCCATCACATGTACCCACATAGATCATGGTTTAACTCATATGAGTCATGTGAAGGAGGATAAGTATCCATAAGTAATAATTCCAGTAGCAAAGTGGTTGGAATGAGTTCGGTTCGCCTAAAGATGTTAGATATGTGCCGGAGCTAAAAAAGAGCTTGATTTCCATCTCTTCTCTAGATTCGAAAGGTTATAAGTTCACCGATCAAGGTAGAGTAATTAAAGTATCAAAATGGGCTCTAATTGTGATGAAAGGAGTCCTAGTTGGGAGCTTGTATAAGTTATTGGGAAGCACAATACTAAATGATGAAGTGAATTCCGTGGTCGAAGGTGAGGAAGTTTCATTTCACCTATGGCATAGAAGATTGGGGCATATGAGTGATAAGGATATGGAGGTCTTGATGAAGAGAAATTTTATTCCTATACTTAAAATTGATGGATCCAAAGTTTGTGAGTATTGTGTCTATGGGAAACAACATAGACAACCTTTCAAGGTCGGGAAACATACAAGCAAGTGTAAACTTGATTACATTTACTCGGATGTATGGGGCACTTCACCAACTACATCTTATGGCGGTGCATTATATTTTGTATTATTTGTTGATGACTTCTCAAGAAAGGTATAGATTAAAACTCTCAAGTCCAAAAGTGATGTGTTATGTACATTCAAGAATTTTAAAGCCGAAGTTGAAAAATCTATGGGGCATCACATCAAAGTTCTTTAAACCAATAATGGTGGGGAGTTTGTATCAAAGGAGTTCGATAATTTTTGCAAGGCTGAGGGAATTACTAGGCATTACACAAATGCTTATAATCCTCAACAAAATGGCGTGACCGAGAGGATGAATCGCACTTTGATGGAGCGTGCGAGGTGCATGTTAAGCAATGACGACCTAGAACAAGAATTATGGGCGGAAGTCGTATCAATGACTTGTTATCTTATCAACCGATCACCTTCGGTAGTATTAAGAAGTAAAAGTCCTAATGAGTTATAGTATGGAACTCCGAGGGACTACTCTGACTTAAAAGTTTTTGGTTGCGTTGCATATGCACTCATTCCAATTTGCCAAAGGAACAAATTGGATCCAAGGTCAAAGAACTGCATCTTTGTGGGTTATAGCAAGGGTGTGAAGGGATATCGATTATGGGATTCAAGTACCCGAAAAGTAATCACTAGCCGTGATGTACATTTTGATGAGTCCAAAGTATTAGCAAAGGGGATGATGATAAATGACAATCAAGAAGTATAACAAAAGAGCCAAAAATTTCAAGGCAACCCTGAAACAGTTCCACCAAGTACAATTATGCTTTATGAGAATATACCCATTGATCATAGTGAAGAACATAAAGAACTAGAAAGATAAAGAACCACATGGCCATCATGATGAAGTTGTGCCTTTGACATATAAGCGCTCTACTAGATAAACTCGTGCACCCGGGTGGCACAAAGATTATGTAGATCCAAATACTTTGCATGCTTTGATAATAAAAAATGAAGAGCCAATATCATTCCGTGAAGCCATTGATAGCAATGGTACCAAGCATTAAAAAAGAGCAATCGAAGAAGAGATATTAGCCCTTCAAAGAAACAAGACTTGAGATTTGGTGGAGCTACCAAAAGGTAAAAAGGTCATTGGTTATAAATGGGTGTTTAAGATAAAGAAGGGGTTTGATGGCAAGTTTGAAAGATATAGGGCAAGATTGGTGGTAAATGATTTTCGCAAAAGGAAGGGATTGACTTTGATAAATTTTTTGCATCGGTTGTCAAGTTGGTCTCAATTCGTTTGATGCTTGGGTTAGTTGCCATATATGATTTAGAGCTTGAGCAAATAGATGTGAAGACGACTTTTTTGCATGAAGAACTTGAAGAAGAAGTATACATGCAATAACCAGAAGGCTTTATAGAGAAGGACAAAGAATGACTTATGTGAAATTAAAGAAATCGTTGTATAGACTCAAACAAGCATCAAGACAATCGTATAGAACATTTGATATGTTCATGATGAGCCTTGGGTACACAAGAAGTAAGTATGATCATTGCATCTATTTAAAGTTATTTGATGATGGTACATACTTGATTTTAATATTATATGTGGATGACATGCTTTTGGCATGCAAAGATAAGGCAAAAATTGATGAGCTCAAAGACTTGTTTGAGCAAAAGATTTGAGATGAAAGATGTGGGGCTGACAAGGCAAATCCTTGGGATTAAAATTGAAAGGGATAGACAAAATGGAACTTTGTCATTATCTCGTTACATAGAAAGGGTGCTTGAAAATTTTGGTATGAAATATTTAAAGCCGGTAAAGACACCCCAAGCACCTCACTTCAAATCGTCTTCAATACAAAGTTCGAAAACGGAAAAAGAAAGAAGAAGCATGGCTAAGGTTCCTTATGCAAATGCGATTAGAAGTTTAATGTTTGCCATAGTATGTACAAGACTGGATATCGCGCATGCTGTTGGTGTTCAAAGTTGGTTTATAGAAAATCCCGAAAAGGTTCATTGGGAAGCAACAAAATGGGTGATTCGGTACTTAAGAGGTACAACTATTTATGTAATCACATTTGGCAATGGCTCAATTCTAGTACAATATTTTGTGGATGCAAATTTTACAGGTGATCTTGATAGAGGTAGGTCGACTACCGCATTTGTTTTTTGACTTATAAATGGACCGATTAGTTGGATGTCAAGACTCCAAGACACGGTAGCATTGTCAACTACCGAAGCCGAGTACATGGAGGCAACAGAAGCATCAAAAGAAGTAGTGTGGCTTCAAGGGTTGATATGTGAGATGGACATTATGTGCAAGCCTATGGAACTCTTTTGTGACAATATGAGTGCTATCCATTAAGACGAAGACAACCTTGCAGATATGCTTACGAAGCCCATCAAAGTAGAGAAGTTAGACTATGAAGTCTAACTTCTCTAGGTTTCAAGAAAGAAAGGAAGTGATGGATTGGCAAAGCAAGGGTGTGATTTTACATCAAGGTGGAGATTGTTAGGGCGTGATGCGAAATCACCACCCCATGTGGTATTTATCCTCTTCTTTTGAGCATTTTTGTCATTTTGAATGGAGGCCCTTAAAAAGGGGTTATATATAGAGAGAGAGACGTGTGGATGGGCGTGAGATAGAAAAAAGTGCGCGGGCGAGAGAAAAAGGGAGAGAAAAAGGGGGAAAACAGTGAGGAAAGGTTTGGGGAGAAAATTTAGGGGTTTTTTATATAAGACCCTAGCGCCACCATTTGGGCTCATCTTGAGCGTTGTTTTCGGCATTTCTTCGCGGCTATGGTGAATTGAAGAAAGGAGTCGGCAGTAGGTGGTTTTGTGGTAGGAAGTTCTTTGTTTGAGCATTCATTGAGGTTGTATGAGGTAACTCTATATAACCCCTATCTTGTAAGTTTTCATCTTGATAGTAAATACACTTTTACCGTCTTGCCCATGGACGTAGCCCATTTTGGGTGAACCACGTATATGCGCGTGTTCCTCTCTACTTTCATTTGTGTTGTGCTTTGAAGATTTCCAATATTCCTTGTTTTATTATTTTTATATTTTTTTCAATTATATTGCACTTGTTATTGCATGTTGGGTATGTTATTTGAGTGTTGAAATCATTATGGTCGAGTGCTCACTACAACTAGTTGAATTTGAGATATCCCAATTTACTCAAAAGATGTGATTGGATTATTCGGCAGTAGGTCTCCAGTACTGTGTAAAGTGCGGTTTGGCAGTAGGGCTCTAGCACTAAGTAAAGTGCGGTCAAGCAATTGAAAAGGGCGGTTCGGCAGTTGCAAATGGCTATTCGACAGTAGATGTTACTAGATTCCAAGCCTCCGGCACTATGTAAAGGGCGGTCCGACAATACTCAATTTTGGCCTGGTAGTTGTCTTAGGGTAGTCCAGCACTTATGCGCTCCGGCAATGTGCAACTGGTTCCAAAAGTCAACATCAAATCTGGCCAAAATAATTCTTGTGTACGGGAAGGGCATTTTAGTCTAAAAAAGATGAACTTTTTCCCTTGGGTGGGTATTTGTATAGAAAGTTTGTTAAAAGTGAGAGAAAGTTAGGTTGGGAGTAAGTTACATAGAAAGTGTGATCTTGGAGTTTTTTTTATAATTTTCCCTATTGCAAATCTAGTTGACTATTTCATTTGAGGGGGTAAATACAAAAAAAAAAGAAGTTGAGTTGAGGTTTAGGATGTGAGAGAAGAAATTTTTTTTGGGGGGGGGGAGGATGACTAGAAATTTCCTTATGTTTTATGGCTTATTTTGGATGACTACTTTAGAATTTTTTTGTGACACTAGAAACCTACAACGGCAATTATGGGCGATGCTTTGCGCCAGACTTTCATGCCAAAGCACGAGTATGAAAGCCTCAGAGAATAAGAGAAAGCATGGCTTGATCACAAAGACCTGTGGTCATGGTAATGGTGAGGATTGTGGCTTTGTGTTGTGGTCTCTTCATTTATTAGCCTGAACATTGTTTTTCCAGCAAATGGCGAGAGGACTTTTTGCCATAATCGTAGGTTTCAGGAGCTTCCTCTTATGCAAGAAAAGGGGACTCAGGTCTCTGATCTATTTCCTGGAGCTTATTATTTGACAAAGGAGGAGGCAGCTCAGTTTTATTGGATAGTGGTGTTTATACCCTCCTCCTTTTTAGTACCAGTTTTATTGGATAGTGGCATTTGCAGGGGGACATGGCTATGGCCTCCTCCAAAGAGATAAAAGGGCTTCATGGAGGTGAGAGGTTACCGAGAGGAGAGAAAGAGATGTTTGGAGAAATAAGGGAGGAGAGAGAGAGAGTGAGACACAAGAAGAGAGAAAGAGAAGTTTGGTTTAGAAAGAACATGTCTTTTTCATATTTGTTTAGGTTAAAAAATAGATTTAAAGTGGCCATGGGTTGGAAGATATCTTTTTAAACCTTGGGTTTATAACCTAAAAATAAAAGATTGAGAGTTATTTTCCCTTTTTATTGTGTTTGGAGATTCTATCTTTAAAGAGGACCTTGACAATGGCTTTGCAACTACAAGAACCGGTCTCAACACGCTCCTCGATCAAGGATGGTAAATCCCTGCAACCCACTGCTCTCTCTCTGATTTTTTATCAAGAATACTTCAATCAATTAATTCACTCTTTCTCTACTTTTGATCAAGAATACCTCTCTCTAACATAATTCACCTCACTCTTCCTTAGTCCCTCAAACATCACACATATTTTTTTCTTGAAGCCGCTCCTATCTCTCTCTAACATTCTCTCTCTACCTTCCGCTGTCCTCTCTAATCCATTTCTTTCTTGAACCTGCTCCTATCTCTCTCTAACACACACACACTCTCTACCTTCCACTTTCCATCTCTAACCCATTTATCTCACATGAAACAGGAACTATATGTTGTGATGGGAGTAGCATTCACTCTGACATCTACTTCATGAAAGGGGACATAAGAACCAGCTCCTTCTCCTCATCAATCATCCTCTACTCTAGTAATAATAGCTCATCAATCATAGAAGAGAAGTACATAATAAGACCATACAAAAGAAAATGGGAACCCATGTTATGAAAACAATCAACGAATCTCTCATCAAAACCGGAGAAAGAAGCACCGAATCTTCAAAGCGTTCTCGTGAGATCGAGCACAAAGTTCCTCTCATTGTTTTCTAAACAATTGGTTACACAGGCAATGTTTACCATGAATTCAATGATGGCATTCTCCCTCTTTATATCATTGCTCAAATATTCAAAGGAGAACTGGTTGTCGCCATGGTTGAGTGCCATGAGTGGTGGATTATAAAGTATGGCGATATGCTTTTGAAGCTCTCAAATTATCAGCTATTGATATCTCAGGAGAATGAAGAACTCATTTTTTTTGTAAGGCCATTGTTGGCCTCCAAATTCATGATGAGCTCACTGTAAATTCAACGTTTGTGGAGGACCATAAGAGCATTGCGATTTTCGGGCTCTTCTGGACGAAACTTATGCCCCAAGAATTCAAGACATCCAGGAAGAGGAGAGAGAGATGTTGAGAAAAGAAGAAAGAAAAAGGAGCAGGAGAGAGGACAAAGAAACTGGCAGGGGTGATGAAAGAGAAGGGGGGGAGTAAAAAGGAGAGAGACACGAGGAAGAGGAAGAAAGAAAGTGGGGTATGTTGGGTTTATGTGGCCTTTAAAGGCCTCATGAGTGTGTAAGGAAAAACATTTCTTATATTGGAATACAAACTCAGTGGGAGTGTGGTCCCGCGGAGACCATATTAAGCAAATGATGTTTGCTGATACCGGATTGTGCTTGACGATCTAGGCCAGTCGGTTGGAAAAACCAAGGTACCTGGGCATATAGAATAAATCGAGAAGGGTTATGCGTTATCTTTTGATGAGGTCGGAGCTTATGCCTAGATGAGTGAGCCGAGGGACTGTGTGACCCTTGTGTGTGATGATAGGCCTACAGATACGGGGGTCAAAACCTCATCTATGATCCATCACACGACATGCATATCGATAGATCGTTTGTAAAAGCCAGATATCCACCATTTTAGGGTGAAGCATATATATATGCGAGAGATACCCTTATGCACCATAAAGCTATGGTCGCATCAGGTCGTGGTGACCTTGACTCGTCTCTAGAGGAGGACCTGTAATCCACAGACTGGGATTGCAATCCCTTGGCTCATCGGCCAAACTTTGGTGACTCGTTAATGAGCCCCTGCTTGGAATGTGGGTCATGGGAAACACTAGGTCGGTTCGATAAAGCAAGTGTGGTTTGCAGTCTACAGTTGAAGGTGGAGGACCCTATGATTGCTGATAGAATTCTTGAACCATATGGATCCATTTCCCATCATATTAATTTAATTTTGTTCATTTTATTATTGAAATTATTTTAGATTTATTATTTGAATTTTTATGGATCCCTTAATAGTTTATTTATGATTTTTAGACATATAAAGATACAATTATTGATTTTACAAAGTTAAAAAAATTCAAATATATGTTTTAAATTTTTTTATTTAATTTTAAAATGTTTATAAAAATACATAGGGGCTCATAGTGCACATGGGCCCAGCATGTGAATATTGGGTGGGGCCCCACATGCCACATATGGGTGGCACGCCCCACCCTTGGATGCCTCCTTTTGTTACTTTGTGTTGAAGGTATTTGATTTTGGTAACTTTGTTTTGTAGCATGTGGTCAAATCTTGGAAGGGAAATATTGGCCATATTTTATTGAAAGTATATCTTGACTGGTCATATTTTTATGGTATATATGAGATGAAACATGCGATTTTATGGAATGCATGATAATTTAATAGATTTAATTTAAATATATTGATGGAAAAATAATTTAAAGAAAAAGGGATAATGGTTCATGCACTTTCCATAATGTTGATGGCCCATCTATAGAATGGATTACTTAGATCTCTCACCTTACAAGTCGCCCTGATCAACGATCCATATTCAATCTCAAGAAAAAGTCAAACTATGAGAAACCCTAATAAATCATAAACCTAACTTTGCACTATAAATAGGGGTGTACCCTCTCCTATTCTTTACACCTACTCTATCCCACAACTCTCTCTCTAACCATCTCTCTCTCTTAAGATCCATAGGGGGCACGCCCAACCCTAGGCCTCCTACTCTCTCTCTCCTAAGACCCATAAGGGCCACGCCTCAACCCTAGGCCTCCTACACTCTCTCTCCTAAGACCCATAGGGGGCACATCCCAACCCTAGGCCTCGTATTCTCTCTCTCTCTCTCTCTTGACCTAAAGATAATAAGGGTTGAAAAATTAGGGTTAAGCCTAAATTATTATGGGGTTAGGGTTTTTTAGAGATTTAAGGGTGCTTACTCAGTTTGATCGAAATTAGCTTTACCGATTTGAGATTGAAGCTAGACCATTGATCCCGCACCTTCGGATGTTGGTGATTCAGTATGAGGTGTAATAAGCCCTGTTGTGGTAATCTTCGACATCTTTTATTTCATGCAAATTTATCTTTATTCTCAAGCATAATGTTTAGTTGTATAAATGACATCAAGTGGTTGAGTTTTATTTTATTGTTAAGTTGCCTTTATTTTAAAATATTTATTGATTGTAATAAGACTATTTGTAAGTGATTTTTTTTCCAAAGCAAAAGGGGTGATTAAAAAAAAAGGAAAAAAGAAAAGAAGTTATATTCACCAGCAAAAGGTCACATAGGTATTTTTTTCATTGATATTAGAGCTAGTTTTACTTGATTTCCATTTAGAGTCTTTTCTTAGTTTTGCTTGAGAATAGAAATATATGGCTGCACGTACTTGCATCTTAGAGATTCTGAAAAGCGAAAGGTTTAATGGGACCAACTATGCTTCCTAGAAAAGAAAAATCAATTATGTGCTCCATGAAGAAAACTTGCATGAGGTACTCTATGAGGACCGACCTCGTCGTCCAATTGACAACTCATCTCAAGAAATTAAAGATGAGTACGCCAGTTGGAAGAAGAGGAACCTGAGATGCAAACACATTCTTTTATGTGTCATGACTGACTCGTATGCTTCTGAGTACGAGTTAAACTATACTGCAAGTGAGATTTTTGATAGACTTAAAAGAGAATATGCTAAACCCTCTCTCATGAAGCAAACCATGGTTATGAGGAGGTCTAATAAGTTAAATATGACAGAAGGTACCAAGTTTGCAGATCATGTGCACGTCTTCTGCGTGTTTGTCAGAGAGTTAAAAGACACATGCATGAAACCTCATGAATCTATGCAAGTGATTCATCTCATGGATTCGCTTCCTAATTCATGAGAGGCATTCATATCTTCCATCTCGACCAGAAGGAAGGCAGTAAAACTGGAGGAGCTCATCGCTACAATCAAAGCAGAAGAGGAGAGGAAAAATTCAAGGCAAGCACTGACAACAACTCCAAGGAAAGTCGTGCATATGGTAAAAACTCCATCTTCTTTTAAATTTAAGAAAGGAAATGGAAGAAATTATTTTCGGAAGAGAAGATATTCCAAAAAGAGAGATTTTGGAAATAAGGGGGCAAAAAGAGAGAGTCGAACCTGTTTTATTTGCAAGAAGGTGGACTACATAGCCAATAGTTGTCGGTTCAACAAATCTGGAGGGATCAACAAGGAATTACCATGTGTGGTCTTTGAGTCTATATTGGCTGACCTTAAAGGAGCTTCTTAGTGTCTTGATTTGAGGGCTACGACCCATGTCACAAATATCAAGGAAGGTTTTCTTTCTTTCACTCCTATGAGGCCAGGGCAGCAACATATTTATATGGGATGAAATCAGAAGACTTATGAACTTGGAATTGGAGATTTTGAGTTGAAATTGAACAGTGAGAGTACCATGATATTAAAACAACTACTTTATGCTCTTGATATGAGGAAGTACTTGGTTTCGGTTTCTAAGATGTCTATGGCTTGATTCATGACCACTTTCATTGGGGAAAGTGGTAGTCAAGATGGGGGAAAATGTGATCATGACTGAATGACTTGTAGATGGGCTATTTACTATTGAAATAAAAGAGAACGTTGCTTATGTCTCGTCCCCTAATGAATTAGATGTTACCCTATGGCATATGAGATTAGGACATATTAATATCAAATGAATGGAAAGATTAAAAAAAGACGACATTCCTCTAAATTACAAGGGAGATTTATCAAAAGTGTGCGAATCTTGTATGCAAGGAAAATTAATGAGGAAAAATACCACAAGGGCAAAAAGAGCTACTAGCGTATTGAAAATCATTCATAGTGACATATGTGGACTTATGAATGTGACCACCAAAAGTAGAGAAGGATATTTCATCACTTTTATAGATAACCACTCGCGATATGGCCATGTGTACCTTATTCATACAAAATCAGAAACCCTAAAAAAATTCAAAGAATATAAGGCCGAGGTAGAGAATCAAATCAACCTGAAAATCAAAGTCATTAGAACCGATAGAGGGGGGAATATTCGTCTGATATTTTCGAGGAACTTTGTGTTGAAAATGGAATTATCTATCAATACACCACGCCTTATACTCCCAAACAAAATGGTGTAGCTGAGAGACAAAATATGACCTTAATTGAAATGATAAGGAGTATGATGGGGCATGCAAATCTCTCCTTAGACTTTTGAGGAGAAGTCGTGTTGACGGCATGCTACATCCTTAATCGAACTCCCACAAAAGATGTCCCACTTACTCCTCACAAAATTTTCACAGGTCATACTCCCTCCCTTGATCACCTGAAAATTTGGGGTTGCTCAACCCATATCCTTATCCCACACCAAAATAGAACCAAATTACAACTTAAGACTGTTAAATTCATTTCCATTGGTTACCCATATCATGGTAAGGGGTATCGATTCTACAATCTCGAAACAGGAGCGTCATTGAGAGCCGCGATGCTCACTTCTTCAACAAAGAATTCCTTGAAGCAAGGGTGGGTAGAAAACAAGCCGACTTCCTTGAGGAGGCGAAAAACAAGGATGTAGTTCGAGAACCTGTACCTGAAACTTCAAAACAATCCCAACTTGAATTTAAACCCCTAAAGATAATAAACCGTTACCCAAACTAAGACGAAGTAACCGAGTCAGTAGACTACCTTTGTACTTGGAACAATTTGTCTACCTTGGGGAACATTTTGATAGAGTTGGGGAAGATCCAAATTTTGAGCCTAAAACCTACCATAATGCTTTCTCCTGTGTTGAAAGGGAATAGTGAGTAGAAGCCATAAAAGATGAGTATGCTTCAATTAACCAAAATCATGTGTGGGAATTAGTACCTCTACCTCGAAAACGTAAGGCCATTGGTTGTAAGTAGATTTTCATGAAAAAATTGAACTATGAAAGGAAAATAGAAAAATACAAAGCTTAGTTGGTTACAAAGGGTTTCACCTAGAAAATAGATTATGAGGAAACCCTTTCCTCTGTTGCCAAATTTCTATCCATTCGAATCGTTATAGCTATAACAGCCTATTTTAACTTTGAGGTTCATCAAATAGATGTCAAAACAACCTTTCTAAATGGGGATTTAGAAGAAGAAGTTTACATGACTCAACCTGAGGGATTTGAGGAGAAAGGGAAAGAGATCATAATATGCAAACTTAATAAATCCCTTTTTGGTCTGAAACAAGTATCGTGATAGTGGTACATAAAATTCCAATAGACCCTTGCTCTTGCAAGGTTCTCTACAAATAATAAAGATTATTGCATATATCAAAAAGTCAGTGGGAGTGATATGGTTTTATATAATTATATGTGGATAATACGCTAATTATTAGTAGCCCAATTGCCTTAATAGAGAGACGAAAAAATTCCTTGCATAATACTTTGATATGAAGGATCTTGGAAAAGCTTCATATGTATTGGGCATCAAGATAATAAAAAATAGGAGAGAGAAGATTATCCAACTTTCCCAAACAACCTACTGTAAGAGGATACTAGAAAAGTTTGATATGAGTATCTTTAAGCCCATGTCTATGCCAATTGACAAAAAGACGAAGCTTAGTAATAAAATGTGTCCTACCGAAAACATGGATATAAGAGCCATGGAGAGAGTACCATACAGGAGTGCAGTTGGGTCCTTATGTATACCATGACGGGGACAAGGCTTGACTTGTCATTCGTCATGAGTCTGGTGAGCCGTTTCCAAAGCAATCTAGGAGAGGAGTATTGGAAAACACTAAAAAGAATTCTCAGATATTTAAAGGGGACCATGAACTATGCACTCACATATAAAAGGGGAACTGAAATAGCAATAGAGGGATATTTAGATGCAAGCTATCTCGCGAATCCAGATGATGCGAAGTCTATATCTGGGTATGTGTTTATGCTTGGAGGGGGTGCGGTTTCTTAGAAGTCAAAGAAACAAGATATAGTGACATTATCCACCATGGAATCCAAGTATGTGGCATGCTGTCTAGCAGCCAATGAGTCTATGTGGATTAAGTAGTTTTTTAATCAACTTAATTTTCGTCCTGTATGTTGTGAGGCAGTACAGATTTTCTGCGACAACACGACGGCTATTTATGTCTTTAAGGAACCTTGCTTTTATAAGAATTCCAAGCATATCAAGCCATACTTCTATCATCTGAGAAATGAGGTGAGATTGAAAGAGATCGAGATCAGCTACATATCTACAGATTTGATTATTGTAGACCCTCTAACTAAGGGAGTTGTCCCTAATATTTTAGTAAGACAGGTGAGAGAGATGAAGATCAGAAAAAGTGAGGCAGAGAGAATGTAAGGTCTTCAAGGGCCAAGTGGGAGATGTAGAGTTTATGTGGCCTTTAAATGCCTTATGAGTGTGTAATGAAAATCATTTATTATAGTGGAACTTAAACTCAATGGGAGTGTGGTCCCTCGGGGACCATACTAAGCAAATGATGTTTTATGATACCAGGCTGTGCTTGACGATCTAAGCTAGTCGCTTGGAAAACCCAAGGTACCTGGGCACAAAGAATAAATCGAGAAGGGTTATGGGTTATCCCTTGATGAGGTCATAGCTTAAGCTTGGATGAGTGAGTCGAGGGACTGTGTGACCCTTGTGTGTGATGATAGGCCTATAGAGACAGGGGCCAAAGCTTCATGCATGCTCCATCACACGGCATGCATATCGATAGATTGTTTGGGAAAGCCAGCTATCCACCCTCTTAGGGTGAAGCATATGCATGTGCGAGAGATACCCTTATGCACCATAGAGTGGTGGCGCATCAGGTCGTTGTGACCTTGTCTCGTCTCTAGGGGAGGACCTGTAATCTATAGACTGGGATTGCAACCCCTTGGCTGATCAGCCAGACTTTGGTGACCCGTTAATGAGCCCCTGCTTGGACTGTGGGTCATGGAAAATGCTGGGTCGGTTTGATAAAACAAGTGTGGTTTGCAGTTCACAGTTGAAGGTGGAGTACCCTATGATCGCTGATGGAATTCTTGAACCATATGGATCCATTTTCCATCATATTAATTTAATTGTGTTCATTTTATTATTGAAATTATTTTAGATTTATTATTTGAATTTTTATGGATCTCTTAATATTTATTTATGATTTTTGGACTTATAAAAATACAGTTATTGATTTTACAAAGCTATAAAAATTCAAATATATGTTTTAAATTGTTTTATTTAATTTTGAAATATTTATAAAAATACATGGGGGCCATAGTGCACATGGGCCCACCATGTGGGTATTGGGTGGGGCCCCACATGCCACATATGGGTGGCACGCCCCACCCTTGGATGCCTCCTTTTGTTACTTTGTGTTGAAGTTATTTGATTTGGTAACTTTGTTTTGTAGCATGTGGTCAAATCTTGGAAGGGAAATATTGACCATATTTTATTGAAAGTATATATTGACTTGTCATATTTTTATTGTATATATGAGATAGAACATGCTACTTTATGGAATGCATGATAATTTAATAGATTTAATTTAAATATATTGATGGAAAAGTAGTTTAAAGAAAAGGGGATAATGGTCCATACACTTTCCATAATGTTGATGACCCATTTATGGAATGGATGGCTCAGATCTCTCACCCCACAAGTCACCCTGAGTAATGATTCATATTCAATCTCAAGAAAGATGCAAACTATGAGAAACCCTAAATCTAACTTTGCACTTTAAATAGGGGTGTACCCTCCTCTATTCTCTACACCTTCTTTATCCTACATCTCTCTCTAATCGTCTCTCTCTCCTAAGACCCATAGGGGGTATGCCCCAACCCTAGGCCTCCTACTCTCTCTCTCCTAGGACCCATAGGGGGCACACCCAACCCTAGGCCTCCTACTATCTCTCTCTCTCTCTGACTTAAAGATACTAAGGGTTGGAAAATTAGCGTTAAGCCTAAATTATTATGGGGTTAGGGTTTTGTAGATATTTAAGGGTGCTTATTCAGTTTGGCCGAAATTAGCTTTCTCGGTTCGAGATTGAAGCTAAACCGCTGATCTCGCGTCATCAAATGTTGGTGATTCGGTGTGGGGTGTAATAAGCCCGGTTGAGGTATCTTCAGCATGTTCTTTTATTTCATGCAAATTTATCTTTATTCTCAAGCATCGTGTTTAGTTGTATAAATGACATCAAGTGGTTGAGTTTTATTTTATTGTTAAGTTGTCTTTATTTTAAAATATTTATTGATTGTAATAAGACCATCTGTAAGTGATATTTTGTCAAAGCAAAAGGTGTGATTATTTAAAAAAAAAAAAAATTATATTCACTGGGAAAAGGTCACATAGGTCTTTTCTTTCAGGGTCTGGATTCTAGAAGCCAAGACTTGTGATATGTCTTGGAACAATTCGAGAGCGATACTGAATCAAGACGACGTAGTGAGAGAAGCTGAGAAAATCGGATTCGAGGTCAAAGTATTGGGCCCAACCCCATTAACCGAGCTTGCAAAACTTTGTGAACTCTCAATGCCGGTGTTCATGGAGCAGCCATGACCCATTTCTAGTTCATGAAACCAAGTTCAGTTTTTATTTAAATTGTTCCATTAGGGACTGATTGGGCTGCTCAAACTTACTATGGAGAACCAGCCATGAAAATGGGGCTCAAGGATTTTGGTTACAAGATATTGGCTAGAGAGATTTCCTTGTATAATGAGTATAAAAAAGAAAGTCCAGTGTTAAAAGATCCAGATAACATAACAAGTAAAGGGTGGGAGGGGACAGAGAATGTGAGGTTGGAGATGCAAAGGTTTAGAAAGAGGTTACTCAAGGCTTACACCCATGCAGTGGCAAGGAGGAAGAGGAGAGGTTCTAGATAGAAGTAAGAGAGAGAGAGAGAGAGAGAGAGAGAGAGAGAGGAAGGGAGGGTGGAAAATGGGTGTGAGATAAAATGATGGGGTCTGTAGATAGCATTCTTTTTGTTGATAAAATGAATATCTTTGGTTACATAGCTTTGCAAATTACAACCTTTTCTCTTTTTTTTTGAGAATTCTCTGTAACATCAGATGAGATTCACTTTTGCTTGGCAGGTCAGGTAGCTTAAGCATTGTTAAAGGCCAATTAAGCTTTTTATGGTCTTTTCCTTTATTGAGAAATCAGGTCTCGTGAAGAGGGTAGAAAAAGGTTTTTGTCATTTTTGAGGCTAACGGCCCTAAAATAAGTGTCTTCTTGTGAAAAGCCAAACCTTTAATGTGATTGATAGGGCAGAGAAGGGGTTTCACCTTCGGTCAATTCTGAGATAGACAGCCCTAAGATAAGAAGAAGGTTGACTTTGGTCTTGGAGATTACCATGGTCATGAACAATGATTTAAAAATCAATTGCCGAGTTAGTATGGAGTGTCAATGCGACCCGGGAATCAGTCATTCCGTACCGATTCTCACTTATAACAAACAATCGGGTGTGTCTAGAGGTGAACCGGCGATTTATAGCGATAACTCGGTGAATCTCTACTTGACACTTTTCGGGCATGTCAAAGGCGAATCGTAACTCGATTTTCGAGCGTGTCTGGAGGCGAACCGGCGATAACTTAGCGAGTCCGAAGCGATAACTCAGCGAGTCCCGATTTCAACCGTGGAGTTATGATTTCAACCGGTGAGGGTAAGCTGAGGCGAACCGGCGATATCGAGTCGCTATTTTAACCTGTAAGGGTAAGCTTTGGAATTTTTTAAAAAGGCAAGCCACGATTTCAACCGCGGAGTCACGATTTTAACCGGTAAGGGTAAGCTGAGGCGAACCAGCGATTTGTAGAGCTCGCGATTCGCAGCGATAACTTGGCGAGTCGCGATTTCAATCGGGGAGTCATGATTTCAACCAGTAAGGGTAAGCTGAGGCGAACCGGTGATTTGCAAAGCTAGCGATTTGTAGCGATATCTCGGTGGGTCGCGATTTCAACCAGTAAGGGTAAGCTCTAGATTTTTTTAAAAAGGCGAGTCGCGATTTCCACCACGGAGTCGCGATTTCAACCAGTAAGGTAAGATGAGACAAACCGGCGATTTGTAACGATAACTCGATGAGTCGCGATTTCAACCAGTAAGGGTAAGCTCTAGAATTTTTTAAAAAGGCGAGTCGTGATTTCAATTGGTAAGGATAAGCTTTGGAATTTTTTAATAGCGATTTCAACTGATAAGGGTAAGCTGAGGTGAACTGGTGATTTGTCGCGATAACTCGGCGAGTCACGATTTCAATCGGTAAGGGTAAGCTCTGGAATTTTTTAAAAAGTTCTGGAATTGGTTTCAACCGGTAAGGGTAAGCTCTGGAATTTATTAAAAAGGCGACTCGCGATTTCAACTGGTAAGGGTAAGATTTGGAATTTTTTAAAAAGTTTTGGAATTTTTTAAAAAGGCGAGTCGCGATTTCAATCGGTAAGCGTAAGCTCTGGTATTTTTTTATAGCGATTTCAACCAGTAAGGGTAAGCTAAGGCAAACCGGGCATTTGTAGCGATAATTCAACAAGTTGCGATTTCAATCGATAACTCGGCGAGTCACGATTTCAACCGGTAAGGGTAAGCTCTGAAATTTTTTAAAAAGGCGAGTCGTGATTTCAACTTCAACAGGTAAAGGTAAGCTTTGGTATTTTTTAATCGCGATTTCAATCAGTAAGGGTAAGCTGAGGCGAACTGGATATTTGTAGCGATAACTTGGCGAGTCGCGATTTCAACCGGTAAGGGTAAGCTTTGGTACTCGGCGAGTCACGATTTCAACCGGTAAGGGTAAGCTTTGGAATTTTTTAAAAAGGTGAGTCACAATTTCAACTGGTAAGGGTAAGCTTTGGATTTTTTTAAAAAGTTGGGGGCATATTTGTTGCCTATAGGGTTCATAACACGTTACTCACACTCATAGGATCTCAACATGAGGTACACATGTCACACATGCTGACACACACACATTAACAAGCAGCCACCACAAACAATTTGTACCAATCAAATCTTCTCTAAAACTTTGATGTGGGATAGTTCCCATCAAACATTCTGCTTGCAAATAAGGTATTGGTGCACTCTCTCTCATATGTATAATGGTGTATAATGGTGTATATGTATAAAGTAAATTACATACTTTATAAATAGCTCTCTCTCTCTCACATATATATAATATATAAAGTAAATTACATACTTTATATGTATAAAATAAATTACACACTATAAAGTAAAGGGAAAAGTTTATAACAAATTTGAACCTACCTCAAAAATTTCACTAGAAGAGGTTGTTTTGATGTCCAAATATCTTCAAATTGATCATCTCGACATCAAGAAGCATGGATGTGAGAAAAAAATGGATTTCAAGTTTTGGAAATAGTGCATTTTGTAATGTATATTTTGACCGTCAATTTTCAAGATTTTCATAGATCTGTCGATCTACACTATTTTGGAAGCTTTAAACGTTTTAAATAAATATAAAAATATATTTAAGGCTATCAAAAAGATTTTCAATATTGAAACTGCATTTCTTGATACTATTTGAAGGTATGCTCTAATTTGATTGTTTAGAGCCTAGGCTTTATACAACCCGCATCGTAAAGTAAATTACATGCTTTATAAATAGCTCTCTCTCTCATATGTATAATGGTGTATAAATTAAATATTTTATAAACAGATTTCTCTCTTATACAATGACATCTATCAAATGAAATAGTCTATAATTCTTTTTAAGATTAATTATATATATATATAAACAAATATAAAATACATATAACCTTTAATTACATATAATTACAAAAATAACATTCTATGTAATAATTAACATAATTATATGAAATTGTTGTTTGTTTATGTTAATAACTTAAATATGATTATGTTAAATTTATGTCAATATATTATTTTTATATATACTAAATTATTTTTAAATTATATGGAAGTTTTTTCTAATATTTTTAAAACTCTATTAGGTAATTATCTCACGGGTTTATTTCATTATATGACTAATAATTAATTAACTAGTTAATTGAAATTAAAAATTAGTACTAGCTCATAGGATAGGAAAAAAAAAAAAACTAATTCTAGTTTATTGAATATTAAAAAATATTAGTTTAGAAGATATTTTAAGAGAGAAAATTAACACTAACTCATACCACTTTAGAATTTATTTATACATACATTGATGATCAAATCTTTTATTTTATTTATTTTAATTTATTTACATTATAAATTATGTGATGTACTAATTTTTCTTACCGTTGTCAATAATATATTTTAAATTAGATGATATTATAAGATATTTTGAATTTGTTATTATTTGTATAATAAAATAACTATAAAATGTAAACCAACAATTTTAATTTCAGTATATAGTATTATAGTTAGTTAGGTTGTAATAATTTTGAATTATAATAAGTTTGGTTGTAATAATTTAGGTTTTATTTTAACGGATTAGGGTTTTCCACTAATTCGTGATTTTGGTGGCCATTTTTTCATCGATTTAATCTATTATTTATTGTAGTCCATATATGATTATATACTTCATCTATGATAATTCTATGATTTTTCTTTTGTATGATGCAAATTTAATGGTTAACATAAATTATTACAGGAAAAACATCTCAATATTTGCATATTGATAAAAAAATGAAAATTAATAATATAATATCCCCATTTCTTATTGGATTCCTTAAAAACAATATTTATAAAGAATTTTAATAATAATTTTTTTGGATTTTTTAGGGCTTAATCCGATCGGTTTCGGACGATTCCCAATCCGGATCACCGATTCACTGATTCTGATGGATTTTTAGGTTCCTCGATCTAGGGCACCAATTCATTTTTTAAACCACTGATCATGAACAAGGAAAAAAAGAGTGAAAAAATGAAAATTGAACTTCGGATAAGCTTATTTTGGACGTTTTTTTTTACCACTGCTTTTGGTGCTCCAAATTCATGGATCCGGTATCACTGATTTGGGATGTGTTTCTGATTCTAAATCCCTTGAAAACCAAGGCAGACACATTCTCGAAATAGGAGGCCAAACCTTGTGTTGATTATCAACACAGAAGAACAAGAGTAATGAGTAAGGGTCAGTTTTTGACGTGCGGCTACAAATGCATGTAGATGTAGGGCAATAAAAATGGATGGTGCAGATGCGCTGAGACCATGTCACAGTCGATGATATTTATCGGATGGTGAAACCTTTTTCCAATATATGTTAAGCAAAAGCATAGTTGCCATGCAGAATGGTACCATTGTCAATCTTGCCACAAATGGATCTTTGGTGTATCAGATGCCATGCACAATGGTGTACAGTGGGATTAATATACAGCTTTGACTGAGTTTGCCTTGATTACTATCAATGAAAGAAAGACATCGCTTCCCATCTACTAATCAAGTCATGTATAGCCACAATTGACTCAAATGCAGAAACTAACTGATACCATCCCTAACAAAAAGAAACTGCTCGGTACAGAATTTGGGTTATTTTCAACATATGTTATGCTTCAACAACAGAAAATCTATGTGCAAGTCTGTGTGTGTGTATGAGAGAGAGAAAGAGAGAGTCAAATGGCAGTATTAGCAGAGAGAACAAAATTGGCTTTTTGATAGCTAGAAATTGAATGGGGAATAAAAAGAATATGGATTCATGCTGCAAAGTTGGCTCACCCACACTTTAAAATAGGGTGGCGATTAGAGCCAAGGGGCCCAACTTTTTTGAATTGAAATTTCTGGTTCCTTTATTAATCTTGAGCGACATTTACATTCATACTCTTCCTCTGTCATTCCAAAAAATTATCTCTTAACCGATAAGAATGGCATTTAATCTTCCTGATCTCTTACTTTTCGATTCACATCTCCATGTCCTCTTGTTGCATGGGGTCTACCACTCGTGCAGGCTTTTCGGTCCAATTTCTCATATAACTTTTTGCATAAAGAGAGCCAAACATGATAACCTGTCAAATTTTTTACCATGTTAAAGATCTTTCCTAGAAGAGTAGCATCAAAGATAGCAAGGGGGGAGAGAGAGAGAGAGAGAGAGAGAGAGAGTAGGTACGTGCTCTACGTACGTCTAGTCGTCCTTA
>NW_006497454.1:242089-257723 GCF_000471905.2 Amborella trichopoda
GTACGTAGTACGTACGTAGTACGTAGTACGTAGTACGTAGAGAGTAGAGAGAGAGAGAGAGAGAGAGAGAGAGAGAGAGAGAGAGAGAGAGAGGTTTTACTGCTCCAGTCCATTGCTTCCCACTTAGTGGGTGCCCGAACCACATGCATGACAGGAGGATGCTCACCAACTGCATTTTGAAGCAGAAATAGCATTGTTTTGGTTTTATGTAATTGTTAGGAACCCGAGTTTTAATAATATCAAAGCAAAAAACAAAGACTAGAATGGGTGATTCATTTATCAGACCTGTCTTGTTGTCATTATGGTGGCAAAAGTTAGCGCCCCAAGTATCCGAATTGTGTAGGAAATGAAGAACTGACTGATTGTTGCCACCTGCAAAATTGAACCAAAGTCATCCTTCTAAAACTAAAGGTCAATTAAAAATAATGTAAGTATATGCGAATGAATTCCTCCCTTCAAATGTAATACAACACATATGGACCATTAAAAGAAACACAGATCATGGAGCAGCGGTCCTCATCATAATGAGATACATCATGACAAGAACACTATTATATTTGTTCTTATAATACCAGAACATGAATGGATTGTCATAACCGATAAAGGTTGAAATAATACCCAATTTGTCAAATTAGAGCCAACGACAACTACAAATGGCTTTGGAATTGATAGGTAAACCATTAGTAGTAGATAATGACACTTTTTCTTTGATAATTTAAATGACAATGATATGTGATGTCATGATGAATCTTATGTTGTGATCCACTATAGCATGGGATGATGCACATGCATAATGAAAAGTAAAACATCAAATTTGGTATGGGGTGATGCACATGCATAATGAAAAGTTAAACATCAAATTTGGTATTACTTCATGTGTTACTTATAGTGCTCGCTAATAAACATCAGGTAACAAATCTCTATTTCTCAGCATTCACATCCAGAGAGGATAGAGGTTCCTATCCAGAGCGGGTATTACTTGATGTGTTACTTGTAGTGCTCGCTAATAAACATAAGCTAACAAATCTCTGATTCTCAGAAGTCACACCCAATGACGATAGAGGTTCCTATCAAGAATGTTATAAATTGGGCCAGAACTGATTCCAGAGGGACAAGTTAATATGTGAATGGTATTTTTTAACGAGATATGTGATTAATTTCAGACCCACATGTATTATTTGTTCTGCTTGTCTAACTTTTCATTTGAAGCATGCAATTGTTTTGGAGCTTTTATGATATCAACATCAATTATTCACAGCTAAGGTTGTGAGAGTAGATAAAAAAATCTATTAAATTAACTGGCATTTCTTGACATAAATTAACTGACAGACAAATTTCCTGGGATTTGGACACTTTGTGATCTGAATTTTGAAAATTGACATCATATTTAAAAGTTTGTTAAAATTTTGAAGTCAATAATCTCAGCAGACATATATTTACAATTTCAAACAAACTTATAGCCATAATGCCTGAAACTTGCAAACCTATTGATTTTGGGAACAGGTAAAAATACCCAAAAATGTTACACTATGGTATGAAAACCCAAAACAAGACTCCAATATATCAGTCCTCATACAGCAACAATAACAGGACTTACAGTAGAGAGAAACACAATATCAAAGAAGCAATCTTGGTGGTGGAATACGAAATCTATAGCTTGAAGAAGATGTCCTTGAAATATAAGACCTGCAAACAAAGCATGGAGAAAATCACAAGTTAAAAACTAGGAAAAGAGCACAAGCAACTCTTTAATTACAAGATGTCGATACAGTCAGTAGATGACATCGCATTTTCCTACTAAACTAGAGTCAACTGAAATAAACAGTTGGAATGATAAAGGACCGACTGGACTTACCATTCAAGCTAATAACACATGAGCACATGGTTGTGTAGAATATTTGATTGTAGATCTCCATATTGTATCCCTTAAATAACTTGTCCTGAAATGTGCTTGTGAAGCCATCAAACCTGTGGAACATAAGAAAACCAAGGTAAGAAGCCGATGATTCCTAACTTCAAAACAAATAAAAAACTGAATTAGCAATTCAATCAGGAAATGTATACATACAAGGAGATCACAACTACTATTGACTATTATATGTAAAATTGGGTGGTTGGAAATGTGTCAATGACTAGGCACAATGTCCAAAATAAAGTTTTTCGAATATTGTGACATACTTTAATCCATTGAATATCACATGCAATAGCTAAGAATGATTGTGACCTCCTTTACAAAAAGTAAATGGTAACATATATAGTCCCATTAAATCATGGATGAGGAGGAGCAAGGTCCCATAATAAAAAACTGATGAATATTTTCTGGAAACCACCACCCATAGAGGATGAATTTCTGATGTTGGAAACCAATCATACAAAGGAGAAAATTATCTTTGGAGAGCCTAAGTTTGTGCTTTCCATGCCAAACCATCCATGACAAAACCAGGTTGACCCAACTGGCAATAAAAATTTCAAAGACAACTAAAACTAGGATGATGATATGTAGAAAAATAGGAAATAAAGAAATTTGTAATAGCATAAAAAAACTAAATAGTGTTACCAAATTTCCATTTTGGGCATGTAAAACGTGCTACCTCAGGCTAAATACCTACTTAGTAGGATTTATTTGATATGAAATTTTGTGAATCGTCCGAGAAACACCAGATGAGTAATTTCAACAAAACAAAAAAAAAAGATTTTGATTTTTTGAACCTAGATCTAGCCATCCAAAAAATGAACATTCTATGTTGAATCCTAACGTATGAATTTCTCTGGAGAGCTTTAGAATGTGTATCCACTTTGAGTCCAAAATTACTCTTAGATAGGGTTTCACCTAGGGGAGAAAATGTAAAATGTGCTCAATGGAAGCATATAATGTTATTCCTTGGTATTTAGCATACCCTAAGGATTAAATAATCAGCAAAGAGATGCTGAAGGAAGTCAACCTTTTCTCAAAAAAAAAAATAATGTTTAAGAACCGAGATCATCGTCATTATCATCAGAGCCTTATCCCAACTACTTGGGCTACACGAATCATTATGTTATTTTGCTATATTGAGGGTCATAGCCTCAATAAGACCATAACTAGCTATATTGTTTATCACTACTTCCATCCATGTCCTTGGAGCCTTCCTTTTACCCTTTTAGAGCCATCCACTTGAACCAAAATCACACTTCCTAACCAATGTTGTATTGGATCTACGTTGCACATGGACTGCCCACCTAAGTCTAGTTTTCCTCATCTTGTCACCTATTGAAGCCACAACAAAGTTCCCTCCAATGTATTCATCTCAAAATGGAACCGTCATTCGAATCAAGGCAATTAATCAGAGATAGATCCCAACTCAAGTTGGGCCCATGAGTTTGTTCAACAAGAAGAACTGCGGATGAAGCACAATCCTCGTGGCCTCCACCATCTCCAGTAGGGAGGCATGGACTTTCAAATTCCTTGATATAGATGACACATTCCTCAATACAAGTGTCACATTCATGGAGGACAACACATAAGGGGATTTGGGGATAAGCACAGAGGGATCTAGAAATGTGAGTCTTCGAGTAGGAGATTCCAGTCTTTGAGGGATCTTGAAATGTGAGTCCATATGGAAAAGAAACGGAACACAGGGTTTAAGTCTTAAGGGTCTCGGGACGAGTACACTCTCACATGAGACTCCATTTGAGTTTCCATCAGGCCCTTCACGACATGATTAAGTTTGCATACTATGCCAAAATTAATAATCCAATAATGCAACGATGAGCAAAAGGGGAAACACAGTTGACATGATGAAACCGCAGAAAAACAATGGGACTTGATACATCCCATAAATCCTATACATTTGGCACAATAAAACAGATTTGATGTTGAGATTTAGAAGAAAGCTTCCCGTTAACAGAATGCTATAGGAATAAAATAGAGAAGAATTTCTGAGAGCATACCATTCACATACGAAAATTAGACAGCAAAAACATGATCTTTGAACAGACTTTATAAAGTATCATGCATTTAGGCTATATCATCAATATTTAATGTTAATATGATTACTAATGCTATAGCCAAACAGAATAAGCATCTAAGTTCATCATACCCAAAAGATGAAATGCAGACTTCCAAATGAGTACTAAGACCACTTCTTCAATGAATATGAAATGATTGCCCAACATCCATGCGTATAAACCTCACAACACAGATAAAAGCACATCAAGGTGGAATCCCAATTCACCCACTGGAGATATCATACAAATATACCCCCCTGTATTTTTTCATAATTTTATAGAACTTACTTGAGGGGCATTTTGGTCTTCTCTCTTTTCAGATATGCCCAAATGTGCGTGTGGGTGCACAAAAGCAACACTTGTAAAACATAGTTGCTTTCATCTTTAGGAGGATATCTCTGCATTACACATTGTGTCTTGATAAAGTGCAACAAAAAATAGTGGTTTATATGAATTTAATTGTCGATTTACCACTTGTCCAGCAAATAAGTAAATCAATTAATTAATTTGCACTTATAAGTTCCTAGACTTCTTCTAATAAACAACTCCCACAAATATAATCAAAGGAACCTGATATTTAGTTGCAAATCCGCAAGGGGAATATATGCTGTTTACTTACCCAAGATAACCAACCATTAGAGAAATGCCCCAAACGGTGCTTTCTCTCCCGTTACTGTACTGGCTGATGTCACCTGCTGCCTACATAGAAATTAAACCTCATTAATTCATTTAAGCCTACACTCCCTAGAACAAATTAGATAACAAAATTTTTGGCGTAAAAATGAAATCTTATTCCCAATTGCAAATTAGGAAAACAAAATGCTTCTTAGATGTTATGATGATATATGGAAAAAGTTTAGTTCTTAAAATTTATTACGACACATGGACAAAACTTATTTCCTATTGCAAAGTAGGAAAATAAATTATTCCCTGACATTCATGATAATATATGCATAAAATTTTATGATGAACAAATTACCCCTGATTCTACTTTTTTCTACAGTCCATTTTCATAATGATCCTTCAAAAACGTTTTAGAGCACAGTGACCCCTTAAAGTTTAAGCATTAAAAATTAAAAACAAATAAATAAAAGCCTATTATCAGCATGCTAACTAATAGTGTCAGCTTGCATTTTGGTCCAATTCACCTTTGAAAATGGTTATGGATCCAACAAGCTATGCAATTTGCAGCATACAGCAGGTTAAAGATACCACAGACTACAGCTTTGGCATGCTAACGATGCAACGTGAAGCTGATCATGACCTTTTATCATAAAATTTGCCATCCTTGGAAACCACTAGGTATGAAAGTCTATTAATAAAGTTAGCAAGTTTCAATGAACTAATGGGAATGGTAAAATCCTAAAATCCATATTGTGACAAATTCAGCAACGGTCCAAAAGGTTTTGCCAGATTGAATTAGAATAATTTGAGCTCCTGTGAACAACAATCCTAAGCAAAAGAAAATAACATAATTACTATTGCATAGTCTGGATCAAATTGCCAAGGTTACCATTGGTTTATTGGGAACCAGAAATTCTTTTCTGTATTGCCTCCAGTGTTGTAAAACCCATCTTCATGGACAAACCGACAAAACTTAGATCAAGGGCCCAGCCAAGGGTGTGTGTTGCATTGGATCTAGATACCATTTGTTCGACTGAAGTTTGGCTGGATTTTTTTGGGAAGCAGTATAGGCAAGAGATAGTCTATGAGTTCATACCCTCGATTTGTTCCACGTGTCGGAGGGCGGGCCACAAGCCCATATTATGTCGAGCAGGCTTAAGTGCAAAGGCTTCCATCAAGGCTAGTGCAACAATTGTTCCAATGGTGATACTTCTGTAAAATTACCTTCAAGGGAAGAAGGTTGGAAGGTAGTCAAAGGGAGACAACAGTTAGTTTACAAATGGAAGAGGAAGGAAAGCACTGTGGCTGCTTCAACCCTTCCCTTTTTGTCAGAGAAGAATGATGTTGTTGTCTCTCTTGCTAACAATAGAGTGGATCCGAAGGATATTTCTAATGCTTTTACAATTCTAGCCAATGTACATGAGGATAACGGGGGGTCTCTTATTGAGCAGGCAGTTAGCTCTTCTGAGCCAAATTTAGTTGACATTTACATTCCGTTAGGCGATTCGGATACGCAACAGGAGTATGAGTTGACAGCTATGACTCATGTTGTTAATACTGGTGGTGTGTTAGAAGAAGTCGCGGCTCTATCGCTAGTGACTGGAACGACACCTGTTGAGGATGGCGACTCCTCACTATTGTCTCTGGACCAACAGGCCTCTAAGAAGATATGTGAGCACAGTTCCAAGCAGGTTAACGTCACTGCCGTCATCGCGAATGATGGGGAGTATGATATAGACAACCTGTTGGATCACTTACTTGTTAAGGATCTGAAAACCCCTGCTCATGTGATTGGGCCACAGGGGGGCACGCGGGAGGATGGCATGGGGAATATTGTTGGTGGTCATAACCCCATGTTCATAGCCGATAAGGTGGATGTTTCTAGTAAACGAGTGCGGAATTATGCGAATAGTGAGAAGCTTCCTCAAGCTCGAACTAGGTCGCAATTAAAAGTTTCTTTGGTAGCTTCTGGTAACAAGAGGGGTCATTTTTCATCAGGTACAGGTAATACAAAAGGACTTATTCCAGCTTCTATTGATGACAAGATGGGGTTACCCCATAAAGCTCAGCGTGCTCATACAGCTCCTGAAAGTAAGGGTCCACTTACCAAACGTCCAAACCTTTGATTTTATTTATGTCTATTGCTGCTTGGGATGTTAAGGGCGTTCAGGGCCAGAGCAGAATATCAGATATTAAAAGGTCAACATAATCTTGGTCTTATTTTCTTATTGGAAACTAAACTTCCAGTGGAGCTAAGTCATATTCGATTTAAAAAGTTGGATTTCTATAATAACTTTATTGCTAATGAGATTGAGGGGAGATCCAGAATTTTAGTCCTTTGGAACCCTCTAATTTACTCAATCAAACTGATTGAGGGCAATGATTAAATGATTACTGTGGAGGTGACCCGTATTTGTAATGGTAATATTTTAGTGATTTCAGGAGTGTATGCCTCTAATTATGTATCGCAAAGGGCCTTGCTATGGGATCCTATGAGGACCTTAGGAGCAACTATTGCTCTTCCCTGGCTGGAACTGGGGGATTTTAATACGCTACTGGATCCCTCAGAATCAGTGGGGGGGAGTAGTTCTCTACCATCAGACTCGGGCGATTTTGCACAAGTAATGACGGATTGTGCTCTTGCTGATCTTGGTTTAGTCAGAGGATGGTTCTCCTGGTCTAATAACCAGTTGAGCAGAAGATGCATTCGAAGAAGGTAGGACCGAGCTTCAACTACTACTGATTGGATTTTGGCCTTCCCTGACTCTAAAGTCCAGTTACTCCCTAAAGGTACCTCAGATCACTGTCCCTTACTCGTTTCTACTTCTGATCTGGATCCCGTTGGGCCCAAACCTTTTAAGTATTTTTCTATGAGGGAGCAGCATGAAGGTTTTCTAGATGTTATCTGTAATTCGTGGCGAGGCCAAGTGGGGGGTACTCCCATGTACCGTTTTGTGGCTAAACTTACGGCTAACTTACGGCTATGGAATAATGAGGTGTTTGGCTTTGTTGGGGAATCCATTGCTATACTTCGTCGCCAACTATCATCTTTGCATGATAGTCTACACATGGATCCTTCTAATGAGACTCTCTTGTCTCAGGAAAAGGAATATACACAGAAATTGCAAACTCTTCTGGCCAATGAAGAAAGATTCCGGAGGCAAAAATCAAGACAAAACTGGTTAAAAGAGGGGGACTCCAATACCAAATATTTTCACTTATCAACCGTGGACAGAAGGAGGTCTGATAGAATTATCTCTTTGAAAGATCAGAATGGAAATCTCTTGTCTACTGAGAATGATATTGAAAATCATATGATTGGCTATTTCAAAGACTTACTGGCTCAAGAAAGCAATGTTGACCTTCACATGGTTGATCAGGACTTGCCGCCTTTCCATCTCAATCCTTCTCAAAAGGACAAATTAGTGGACGCAGTATCTATGGAGGAAATTAAAGCATGTATTTGGGATATGAAAAATGAAAGTGCTCCAGGACCAGATGGCTTTTCAGTGGATTTCTACAAGTTTCGATGGGAAGTCATTAAAAATGATCTTTTTCTGACCCTTAAAGATTTCTTCACTAAGGGTAAGCTGTTCAAGCAAATCAATTCTACCTTTATTTGTCTGATTCCTAAAGTAGATGCTCCTAGGGTGATGAAAGATTTTCGACCTATAGTGTTGTGTAATGTTTTATACAAAACCATCAGCAAAATAATCTCTAATCGCCTACGAGTTGTTCTTGCTGATTTTATTGACCCTAGGCAGGCCGCTTTTTTGAAAGGTAGGCTTATTACTGATAATATTCTCATGGCAAACGAACTTATGTCTCTTTGTCATAAGAACTCTGATCGACCTAAAATGTGTCCGCAAATCGATTTGAGCAGTGCCTATGACAGAGTTTCCTGGGACTTTATAGTGGGTAGGATGCATGCTTCGGGTTTTCTTGAGCTATTTATTTCCTGGGTTAACTAATGTATGTCCACTACTTCTTTCTCTGTTCTGAGGAATGGCTCACCCAGAGGTTTTTTTAAAAGTAAGCGAAGTTTGAGGCAAGGGGATCCTCTATCTCCTTATCCTTTTTTGCTGGTCATGGATCTTTTTAGCCGTCAGCTTGATTGTGCTTTTTTGCAAGGTATGGTTCATAGGGCGTTCCCTTCAGGGTGTGACTATGGGGTTTCGCATCTCTTTTATGCTGATGATGTGCTTATTTTCTGTGAGGCTTCCATCTTTACTGCCACAACTATGCAAATACTTATTCAAAAGTTTCAGAGGAGTACTGGTCAGATTTTGAACTCTTCTAAAAGCAAGGTCTTTTTCTTTAGGGCACCACGAGGAGGACGGGGGGAGAATTCTGAGGGAGTTAAAGTTTGTTGAAGGGTTTCTTCTGGTTCGCTATTTGGGCCTACCACTATTTTGTGGACATCTGAAGCACAGTTATTGCCATAATCTGGTGGGTACGGTGTTTGGTAAGATCTGGTCTTGGTAGCCTTTATGCGTCTCATATGCCGATCGACTTCAACTGCTAAAGTCTGTTTTAGGGGCTTCATCGGTTTTCTGGCTATTATCCTTCATTCTTATGAAGAAAACATGTAATATGATAGGGAGACTACAGAGAAACTTCTTATGGGCCGGTAAGCAGAAAAAAAAGGTGTTCATCTGATAAAATGGAAAACAATATGCTTGCCTATGGCTGAAGGAGGTCTTGGGGTAAGGGATATGGCGCAATATCGCAGGTATGATGAAGTTAGCATGGAGGATGTTCGAAAATCCATCTGTGTTGTTGGCACGATTCTTCAAACATCGATATTTTAGAAATTCGTCTATTTGAGAGGCTGAAGGCAGAAGAGGATGTTCTCATGCATGGAAGGGGATTTTACTTGGTTTATTTCATTTGAGAGGCAATGTGTTGTGGAATATCGGTAATGGTCAGTTGGTGGATTTCTGGATGGACCCATGGTTAGCAGGTCAGCCTCTTATCCACGAAGCTGACATTTAGGAAGCTTTGGGGGCTACAGTAGGAAGGAGGGTTTCAGATTTTATCAGTGGAGCTCCTCAAGGTTGGGTTCTGCCGCATCCCACATCTGATTCTTTGAGGAATATATGGAGAGGTTGAGAATTATACACTCCCTCTACAGCCCAAGAAGGACTCACTAGTTTGGATTCATTCTGCTGATGGAACTTTTTCTATTAAAAGGGCATGGAATTTTATTAGGCATCAAGGTTCTTCACAACCTATTTTCCGTGCACTTTGGTCCTCCAAATGCCACCCAAGGGTGAAGTGGTTTTCATGGCTAGCTTGTCATAATCGATTACCCACTTCATTCTTACTACAGCAGCAAGGCATGCAATTGGACTCTTTATGTCCCTTTTGCAGTAACCATGAAAACAATCTTTTTCATCTGTTATTTCAATGTGCCTTTGCACAGGATGTATGGAGATCATTCGCTTGGAGATGTGGAAAAAGTTTGTCCTTGGTACCTCTGTCCCAGAACTACTCAGGTAGTGGTTACTCTTCAGATTTAAATCACATGGACTTCGTAATATTCGGTCTTCCATCTTTTTTACTGCTGTTTGGTTTCTATGGGGAGATCGCAACAGAAGAGTTTATGAGTTAAGACCCACAAGGAGAGAGCTCATTGTTAAAAGGATTACCATGCATGTTCAGGCACTAGCAGAAGTTAAGAAATGGTCTTTCATTTATCAGAAAAGGCAATCATTGGTAACCTCCAGATAACTTGGCAGCATCAGAGAGCTGCGACCTTTACCTTGGTAGCGTGGTCTTTTCCTAAGACTCACAATTACAAACTAAATATTGATGGTGCTTCCTTGAGAAATTCAGGCTTAATAGGTGCTGGTGGAGTTATCAAGAACAGTGCAGGTGGTTTTATTGCTACTTTTGCAAAGCACTTTGGTCTTGCTTCCAATAACCATGTAGAATTTTTGGCTTTTAAGGAAGGAGTTCAATTGGTTATTCAAAGTAATTGCTTTCCAATTCAGATTGAACGTGAATCGGCTTTGCTTGTGAATGTCATTCAGAATCGATGCAATGCTCCATGGAGGCTAAAGACGATTGTTGACAATTGTCGCACCAGGCTGTCTTCTCATCGATGGTCCATCACACATGTCTTTTGTGAGGCTAACATGGTTGCTGATGCCCATGCTAAGAGGGCAGCTGCTGGCCCCGGTGCAACTGTGTGGCGCCATAGACCACCAGATTTTCTTTCTTCTCTTTTATTACATGATCTGGCACAAGTGCCCTTTCATAGGGTTGTACCTTAATTGTTTTCCTCTAGCTTTTTATTAATGAAAAACGGGTAGGGGGCCTTCTCCCCCACTGACTTACCCAAAAAAATATGCCTACAAAAAGATGCAACAAAATGGTTTACTGAATTTCCTGATGCTAAGCTGTGTCCCAGAAAATAAAAGTACCCATACAAAAATTTACAAATCCTCAGCTAAGAAGAGAACCAAAATGAAGTTGCTAAATCTGATAATAATAGTTATTGACTCACTGGATATAGAATGAATAAAGAGCACCCAATTGTCACTAGCACAGCCAATAGATAGTCTTGTCCTCCGTATCCCTGCCGCATGATACATGCGCTCCAGACCTGTCAAAAAATAAATTAATTCTGGATAAAGAAAAAATTTTTGTGAAAAAAGTAAATTAATTCTGGATAAAACAAAAATCTTAGGAGGCCCTATATAATTCCAGGTCTTTCATCTTTTAGAAAGTCATCCATATTAGTAATAAGCCACACAAAATGAGGTTAAGAAAGAGCATTTGAATATAAGAATACCAGGCATTTCAACAAATGACTTTCCAGAGAAAAAATCAGCAATTTTTAGGTTCTCTCAATTGCTTTAAAAGAATAGGGAACTTTCCAAAATATACCATAATTTTTGGATTATTGGAAATAAACCTCAAACTTTCCAAAACCTCATCCATATCCCTTTTTTCGGGTGAGCAGACAAAAATAGCCTTCATAGTAGTCTTAGAACCGTGACACGGTCTATTGAAAATTGTGATGGTCATGGCTGGTTGTAATAAGTCAACTGCAGTTTTGAAGCATCACGATGGTTGGGCCCGGTCTTCGTTGTTCGAGGACCCAGTGTTAGGTCGGCTTGCGAGAGACCCCCTCTCGAAAAACCGAATGCCCGTACTCGTGTGTGTCATGTGTGCTAGGCGTATGCACAATGTGTGGATAGGTTGCCCAAAGGTGAGAGGGATTTTGTGCGGCGAGGAGTTCAGGAACCTGCCTCATCGCGGTTGGGTGCAGGGACACGTCCGAGCTCTTGGGAGCCCTCTTAGATCAGTCAGAGAAGGCCCCCCGACCTCTTCGGCGCGGTTTGGTCCTTGCTCCCTTTCTGTCCACATGGTGCTCTTGTCTTGTCCTCATTTTATGGACCCAGGGATTTAGAGTCCTTGGTTCGTCCCATGGATGGCTTTGAGTGATGAGTCTTAGGAAGGCTAAGGCTCGGGTTTTGGATGGGGGTAGAAGAAAGTAGATAAAACGAGAGAAGGGGTAAGAGAACCACTCTTCAATCTTGCAACCTTTCGACGTCACCTCCCCTAAGAGGCTTTGCCGATTAACCAAGAAAGGTATTAGGCCTAGACCTAATACCCCATAGGCAAGGAAAGGTGCAGACTAACAGGGTGCTCTGAAGCTCCCAAGCCAACCTATGTGCAAACATTTCGTAGAAGAGTGGAGACGAAAGATAGAAGAAGAAGGAAAGCCGAAGATGAGGGGAGGAGAGAGCTCTTCAATCCTGCAACCTTCCGGCATCACCTCCCCAAGGAGGCTCTACCAGTTAACCAGGAAAAGTATTAGGCCTAGGTCTAATACCTCGGAGGCAAGGCAAGGCACAAACTAACAGGGCTCGGAAAGCTCCCAAGCCAACCTATGCACGAACCTTCTGTAGAAGAGTAGCGATGAAAAGTAGAATAAGGAAATACGAAGATGAAGAAGGGAAAGAAGGTAAAATTCTCTTCAATCCTAAAACCCTATGGGAAAGACGAAGATGAAGAAAGAAGAGAAGGTAAACGCTCTTCAATCCTGCAGCCCTATAGTGTCACCTCCACTAGGAGGCTCTACCGGTTAACTAGGAAAGATATTAGGCCTAGGCTGAATACCCCGGAGGCAAGGTAAGGGGCAGACTAACAGGAGGCTCGAAAGCTTCCAAGCCAATCTATGCGCGAACCTTCCGTAGAAACGTAGAAGAAGAAGAAAAAGGGAAAAGAAAGAGAGAAGAGAGAGCGAGAGAAGAAAGAGAGAGAGGGAGAGGGAGTGAGAGACAAGAAGAGGGAGGTGGGCGGCCTAGCCGCTTGCCTCCTGGAGAGAGAGAGAGAGAGAGGGAGAGAGAGGTGGGCAGCCCAACCGCCTTCCTCTTGAGGAGAGAGAGGTAGGCGGCCCAGCCACTTGCCTCCTGGGGGGACAGAAAGAAAGGGAAAGAGGGAGAGAGAAAAGAGAGAGAGAGAGGGGGAGGAGGGCAGCTATGCCGCCCACCTCAAGGAGGGAGGGAGGGAGAGTAGGAAGAGAAAGAGAAAGAGAGGGAGAGAGACAAAGAGAGATGAGAGAGAAAACGAGAGAAAGAAGAGAAAAAAGAGAAAAAAGAGAGAAGAGAGAGAAAGAGAGATTGACCGAGTACCTAGAGAGTGAGGTAGTGGCTCGAACCCGGCAGCTAGGTGTGCTCCCACAGTCCCTTGAAAGCTCTTTGAGAGGCTAGGGTCCTATGTTCAACGGCTAAGATGTAGGGCTAAGTGGGTGAGCTAGTTTGTAGGGAGTAGGGAGTAGGGTGAGTGTGAGTTAGGCTAGTCTAAAAGGGACTATGGTGTATAATGGACTAGAGAGTATGAGTATGGACTAGGGTAGACTAGGGAGTAGGGGGGAGTATGGGCTAGGGTAAGCTAGGGAGTCTGGGGCAGTATAGGTTACGGTACAAAGTTTGGGGGAGTATGACTTAGGGTAGGCTACAAAGTATGGGGAAGTATGAGTTAGGGTAGGCTAGGGAGTATGGGGGAGTATGGGTTAGGTTAGGGTAGGGTAGGGTAGGGTAGGGTAGGGTACGGTTAGGGTATGTTAAGGAGTATGGGGGAATATAGGTTAGGGTAGACTAGCGAGTATGGGGTAAGGAAGAGGGAGGTTTGGGAGTGTAGAGTTTGGAAGTGAAAAGTCAAAGGGCAAGCTCTCAAATGGGGAAAATATTCTCTCTCCTCTCTTGAAGCAAGAAGGAAGCATAAAGCTAAGCTAAAAGGGGCAAAGCTTATATTTTTTTTTTGTCTCCTTTCCAACTTAGGTTACAAATGAAGAAAAGAACCTTATATATGACCTCCACGAAACAAGGGTGGATGACCAAAAGACAATAAAATTGCTCAAAAATAATAATAAAATGAATAAAATAATCAATCCCCTTTTGGGGCACAATGACCATTTTGCCCTTGGCCAGAATCTTGGAAATGACAAAACCATCCCTCCAAAAGGGGCCTCTTGCCATAGCCTTGCCTCGGGGCCTTTTTCGATGCTTTACGTCGACATTCCGAAACGATCCAACACCATAGAAATGTTGTTCATCTCGAGACGATTGATTTGATGTCCACTTTGAAGCTTGAATCGAACTTTTGGTAATGAACCCAAATATCCAGCCAAGTCCTTAAACTTGAAAACTTTGATCATTTATGTAGCTTGATTTGTTGTGTTCTTGGTCGATTTCTTTATCACAAACCGAAGGGGAAGTCATGATCGTTTTGCAACGAAAACACCCCAATTTGAGTGTCGATTGATCATTTTCTTAATTTGACAGGTCACAAAATGGAATTCCAACGTCAGAAAATCGTGCCTTCTTGCGAGCTTGAATAAGGTGTCTTCCCAACGTCAATCTTGAACAAACTTTACCTCATATTGAAGCCCTTCGAGTCGCGGTCGCAATGGACCCGCTCATGAAGTCATCCGATGTCAGGGCTTCGAGAAATGATCACGGGAGTAAAGATGTGTCTTGTTTTAAAAATTCTGCCATTTATACATTTTTGTCAAATTTCACTCTAAGATTTCTTCCGTTTCGGGTATCGTCTCGAGTCGTTCTATATGTTAAAACGTTCATCTTGATGAAACAAATAATATACTGATATTTAAATAATATACTGATATTTAGGCTTGATTGGCCTCAAAACGAAGAAGTTATGACCTCACAAAGAACTCTCGTTTTCAAAAAGCACAGTTTCCATGAATAGAAACTGGTTCACTAAGGCTGCGCAGGAATAGTGTAAAGCCTACCCATGTTTGGCAAGTTGGGCCTAGAAGGGTCCAGAAAGGTCCAAATGAGCTAAATTTTGGTATTCTGGTGTTTTTTGACCTTCTGAATCCATTGGTGGTGGTCTGATGATCACCAGAGACTTTGACAATATAGCTCTAGTTATGAGGCATTTTTTGGTATGCAAGAGAGTGGCACTGCAAAATGCATTTTTCTTTCTGATCTGCTTTATCTTTGTCTGATCGAGACGAAACTTGGAGGGCATCCTCAGGATATCAAATACAACCCTCACATGCTTTTCGAGGCCAAGATAACACATTTTCAAATTCTTCCAAAATTAGGCTTATTGGTGCCGTCTTCCATAGTCCATAGGTGTGACTGGCACCCATGGGCATAGCATGCCAAGAAATTAGTGCATCAAAAACACGCACTAATAGCTTTCCCTGCGGGATGTCGCTCTTTGAGATGAGCGAGAAGTGTGACATTCGGAACAAAATCGCTCGAGTTCATCTTTCAAATCATTACCAAGGCATTCTTTTTTCTCCCAACATTTCTTTATTTGACATAGCTATCAGCGTCCTCATGCCGCTTGGAAGAGGGAGGTTCGCAGCTAGCCTTTCACGCAAGGGGTAGCTTGTGGTATGTTTGGTTCCAACAACTGGGGGCCTTCTTTGGGGCTTGATTCCCAATATATCAAAATCTGGATGTGTCCAACAGTCAGTGGCCTCGCTTAAGGGCTTCATTCCCAATTTGTCAGGATTTCAAGGAGGGCTAGT
>NW_006497454.1:257743-276515 GCF_000471905.2 Amborella trichopoda
CAAATTTTTGGTCTACAGGTGGTTGCCTTCTTTGGGCCTTCCGTCCCAATTCAGGAGACATTGTGTTTGGTTAGACAGCCAAAGGCCCTTAATGGGGCATGTGAACTGCTGCATCGGGATTCGAGCCGATTGGCAGGAGGGAGGCCTCTTTGGGGTTTCAAACCCTAATCTATTGGGCTTAATCGGGGGGCTTTTAGTCGGCTAGCCTTTTAGTCAACTACGACCCCGAAATTCTAAATCTTTTTAGCAGCTAGGAACCTTAATAAGACCAGAACCCCTATTGTTGGGGCATTGATCCAAATTAAGCAGGCAATAACCTTTTGGGAGCACTGATCACAATTTGTCCGAGTGCTTTGGTTGACTTCCTAAAGATGAAATCCTTTGGGCAGGTGGCCGATCTGGCTTGCCATCTTGAAGATATTTTTGATAAACAGGAGCCTTTTGAAGGCTGGCCTGTGCTGAGCTTTTCTTGAGCTCTTTTTGGTTTCAGTAGTGTAGGTTACCATTTGGAGGGGGGTATTAGCTCCCATACCACTGAGCTTTTGCTTGCAAGGTTTTTGGTTTTGGCAGCAAGGTACCCTTATGAGGGGGCACAGTCTTCCGAACCGCCAAGCTTTTGCATGATCGAAGTTGCCAAGGAAGGCGAGCGCTGCATCAACTTGTTTATTAGTCCAAGTGCCCATTTGGGTTTTCACCTGAACTGGGTGGAAGTGGTGCCGCAAAGCGGTTTTCATCAACTCCCTTTTTATTAGGCTCTTTTACCCATGACTTCGTGGTCATGTCTGCCTGAAACCACTATTGCTCATGATGAACTTGCATCATGCCCGGTTTCTCTTTTTGGCTATTTTCCCCATGGCTTCATGGCCATGTCAGCTTTATTTTTCTTTCATTGTTGTGATATATGAATGATGAAATGCATGATGAATGATGGGAAGGTCCCCTTATCGGTGGTAGGGATGGAAGAGTGTGTGAAAGTTGGGTACGAGGCTCATTTGGGGCTATGGTAGGCCGTAGGTGAGACTCCATTAGGGAAGAACTAGTTTTGGTGAGAGCGCTCATTCACGATCTTAAATTTGAGGATGTCGAGTCAATCCATAGTGGGGTACTCCAATTAGGTGACCATCCAAGGATTTGAATGGTGCTCGTGATGGGGGCTCATTGGGGATAGAATCAATTTAGAGAAGGAAGAGCTCATTCGTGGTGTTGAATGATGCTCAATGAGTGGCAAAAGGTATCGAGTTAGTTGCGGTGAGATGGTCGAGTGAGGGCTACTACTTTGGGAGCTAAATGGTATTCGAGGTGAGGTGAAGGTGTAACTCGACTGGGAGTTGTGGTGGGTTGTTTCATGGCGTGTATGAGATGGAGACTCACTTGGGGTGGTGAGCAATGCAACTTACTAGGGTAAGTGAGCAGTGCAACTCACTAGGGTAAGAGTTGCGACCCTCTTGGGGCTTTAAAAGGGGGTTGTTTTATGGAGATGGATGAGGTGGAGACGCATCCCTTGGTGTTTGTGAGGTATGCAACTCATGGAGGATAAGGGAGAGTTATGACTCAACTGGGGAGCGAGAGTTTGATGCTGTGATCGGTACCCTCGTATGTCATTCATCATCATAGTCAAGCTCATCAATGAGCTCGATGTCCTCCATTCAGCAAGAGCTCTTCCTTGTGGTCTTTCAACGGAATCTGAATGGTCGCGCTAAGTTTGGCAAGAGCATCAACCTGTGAATTAAGCCTTCATGGTATGTGCTTGAGGGAGACTTCATAGAGTTGTGCCATCTATGACTTGGCAATGTCATGATAGACCTTGAGATGGTCCTTCCTGACATCATATACCCCTTTGAGCTGCCACATGACCAACTTAGAATCGCCAAAGATGGCCACAATTCCATGTTCATGTCAGAAGCAATTTCGAGGCCTATGATGAGTGCCTGGTACTCGGCGTCGTTATTAGAATCGACTTCCATGAGAGAGAAGGATAAGGGAACAATGTCGTTTTGGGGACTAGAGACCACCACCCCAGAGCCGCCTTGTTTTGACTGAAAGGCCCCATCAAAGTACATCTTCCAAGCATAAGGTGCTTTCAGTGCAGAAGATTTCTTTATCAAGGAGATCACTCGATAGGGGAGAATCTGTCGGTAGGGAATGTGCAGCTAGAAAGTATGTTAGGGCTTGGCCTTTGACAACTTTTTGTGGCACATAGGTGACGCCAAACTCCATCAATAATAATGACCATTTTGCAAGACGGCCCGATAAGCAGGGACGCGTTATAAGAAACTTGACGGGGTCGACTCGTGAGATAAGCCGGACGTCATGGGCTAGCAAGTAGTGTCGGAGTTTTTGGATGGGAGAGATCAAGGCTTACGCACATCTTCTCGATCGGGGAGTAATTCTCCTCAGCCCCTTGCATCCTTTGACTGTGGTAACATAAGGTTGTCTCTTTTTCATCCTCATTGTTCTGCGCAAGCAGGGCGTCAAGTGACTCATCTGGAGCGGTCACATATAGAATGAGTAGCGTCCCAGGTATAGGGGCTAAGAGTACATGAGGGTTTAGCAAATAGGTCTTGATTTCTTCAAAGGCCAACCGTCATGCTTCGTCTCGAAAGGCACATCTTTCTTTAACAGGTGTGTAAAGGGTTTACATCGTTCTAAGAGATTAGCAATAGGCAAGTTTGCCTTGGAGAGATCTGAGCTCTCGAAGATTCCTTTAGGGTGGGCATCTCTTGAATGGCCTTGATTTTGACAGGTTCGATCTCCAAGCCACGATACCTGACAATGAGTCCCAAGAATTTCCCCAATCGCAAGCCAAAGGCACGCTTCAAGGGATTCATCTTGAGTTGATGGAACCGGAGTTGTTTACAGACTCACTCAAGGGTTTGGATGTGGGTGCTTCTCTCACCCGATTTCACCACCAGGTCATCCACGTAACATTCTACCTCTTCGTGCAGCATGTCTTCGAAGACAGTGTATGTGGCACCCGCGTTATTTAACCCGAATGGCATCACCGTGTAGCAGTAGACTTCTTTGGGGGTTAAGAAAGCAATGGCTTCTTCATCTTCGTGTGCCATCCTTATTTGGTTATACCTTGAATAACCATCTACCAGTGTTTCAAAAAGCGCTAGGTGGCACCGAAGTGGCCATGGGGGTCCAGGCCGCCCAACGCCTAGGCAGCCGCCCAGAACTTGGGTAGCCCAGTTGAAAAAAAAAAAAAAAGTTAGGGCTTAGGCCCAGTTGAAAAAAAACTGAAAAAGTTGAGGGCTTGGGCCCAGTTGAAAAAAAAAAAAGAAAAAAAAGTGATGACTAATAAATGATTAATCTATAAGAATTTTGATAATACATAAGACCATAATCCCAGTTAAAAAAAGGAAGATAGAAGTCGGGAAGAGAATTTTGAATATTTGATAATCCATATTTTCATACAATGCTAAAACAGTAAAACCATACAAGCATACATTGATCGTCTGATACACTGTAGACTGTACACACAAAAATTAGATAGTAGAACTAGAAACTAGAAAGTAGAAATGAAAAATAAAAAAGAGAAAATATACAGAAATTCAAAAAATATACAGTCTATGAGACTATGACACATTATTCAACACTCAACACTCAACACAGAAGTCAACACTCAACACCAAGAGTCTTCAATCATCATCATCATCAGAAGGAATATGGTAAGCTTCATCATATGCATCAGAATCGAGGCCATCATCATCAGAGCCATCTCCCTCTTCAATATAACGCTTATCCTCTTCTGTTTCTTCTGAATCTGCCTCTTCCTCCTCTTTGTCTACCTCCCTCTTACTAGTACGTGCAGATGAGGCCTTACAAGTCTTGTTTGCTCTATCCTTTTCTATCTTTTTGTGCTTCCCTAAACTCAAATATTGTACAATTTCCTCCCTAATAGTGTCAAGAACATTTTTACACGGGGCAACATTCCCCTTAATACCGGTAAGGTGGTTTTTAAACCGGTACATGCCCCTATTAGTATCCTTTCCATAATAATTATATTTAATACGATTTTTGTCATTCGGATTTGAGTTATAACCATACTTCCAACCCGGATCACCACTTTTAAAAGAACCTGGAGAAGATATTTCCATAGAACAAGGCTCATTTTCATCATTTTCTGGTTCGTTAAAATTCAGAAGTTGTCTAATTTCATCCCGAATAACTTCAGAAACCTTTTTACAAGAAGCAATATTCCCTTTAATACCAGCAAGGTGTTTCTTGAATTGGTTAATACCCCCATTAGTATATTTTTCACAAAAATTACACCTTATACAATTTTTATCATTTGGTTTGGTGTTATAACCATACTTCCAACCCGGATCACTTCTTCTAGAAGTAGCAGAAATAGATCTATTCAAATGATAAGGATTTTGTTCCTGTTTTTGTTTTACAAAACTCATATATTGCTTAATCTCCTCTCTAATAGCTTTAGGAATATTTTTATAAGAGGCAACATTCTCCTTTTGTATCTTTTTCATAAAAATTGTATCTAATGCAATTTTTGTCATTTGGATTTGGGTTATATCCATATTTCCAACCCGGATATCCACTTCGACTAGATCCTGAAGAAGACATCTCAAAATAAAACAAGCAATCTAAAAATAAAGTTTTGCACTTACTTTGATTGCTTGAACTCCAAACTCCCACCTCTTAGAATATTTCTGGTGCTAAAATAATAAAAAACACCCTCTTATAGGATTATAAAACTCCAAAACTAAATCAAATCTACCTGGGTGATGTTTGGATCTATTTTCCGTAACTTTGAGAAACACTTCGATCCAATGAAAGTCATAAAAAGATGTTTTCTTGAGGTTTCTTTATCTCTAAAATGGGTTCTTGGGGATTTAAGCTTCAAATGAACCTAAAACCATCCTTTGAAACGCTTTATGTTTTAAAAAAAATCAATAGAAACGAAAAAAAGAAAAGTTCCGCTCAAAGGCGGGGCGCAGACCCTGGGCGGGGCCGCCTAGGGCTGGGCGTTGGGCGGCCGCCTAGGCGGGTTCTGTACCGCCTAGGCGGCCACCCAGGGACTACCGCTCAGTTTGGCCGCTTAAGCCTGGGCGATGCGCTTAGGCCTTTTGGACCGCCTAGGAGCTGGGCGGTCCACTTTTTTGAACACTGCCATCCACAAAGGAGAAGGCTCAGCAGTTAGCCATCAAATTAATAAGCATTTCGGCAAAGGGGAGAGGGAAATCATCTTTCAGACATGTTACATCTAAGTCTCGAAAGTCGATGCAAACCCGAATTTGCCCATTCTTTGTTTTAGCTGGCACTACATTGGCCAACCACCTCGGGTATTTGACCTCTTTGATGAAATCGACTGCCTTGAGCTTGGTTACCTCGCCATCACCCTGGAATTCAAGGTCAGCTCGAAACCTTCTTGACTTCTGCTTCACCAGTTTGAAAGATGGGTCAATCCCAAGTCGGTGCACGACGACTTGGGGATTCAAACCGGGAATCTCATGGTAGTGCCATGCAAACACATCCCGATTCGCTCATAGAAAGGTGGTATTTTCTTCTTTTTCATCAAATCACATGACAGCTGAGATGAAGATTGCCCATGGGTTAGTTTTATTACCCAGGTTTATTTCTTCCAAATCATTGGCCATGGCTTATCCACCACCTACCAATACTTCAGATGGCTCTTCGACCTCCTCCTCATCAGAGGGCAAGGGGTCGGAAGGCTCATCATTGACAGCGAGCACTTCAATCTTTCAGTCAAGAATTGGCGACTCCCTTTCCATTTCCCAACGGTCCAGGGTCTGGGAAGGTTGAGGAGCAAGGGTAGCTCCCACCTCTCGGTCAACTTGGGAAGGGTCTAGGTCAAGAGGAGGGGGTTCGCAGGGGGAAGGATGCAGGTCTTGAAGAGATTGAGAGATGAGGAAGCTTTCTACTTCTTGGGTGGCTTGTGAAAATCCTACCTCAAGAAGAGGGGGCTTATTGGGTGAAGAAGGTAAGTCTTGAGAAGACTGAGAAGTGAGGGAATTTTGCACTTCTTGGGCAGCTTGTGAAGGGCCTACCTCAAGAAGATGGAGTTTGCAGGGGGAAGAAGGCAGGTCTTGAGATGCCACCATATAAGCCGCTTGGTCGATCATGCATGGCTGGGGAGACGAGTACCTGAGACCCGTCTTGGTGGTGTGCTGAACGGCGATGGCTTCCATGACTGTGAAAGGCGCAATCATCCCTTTTCCATCTTTTAGACCTTGATTGGTTGCAGGTTCATAGTCCATCTTCTTCATAATCTGATGAGCTTGGGGCCTATAGAGATCCCACTTTGGCAGGACTGTTGTATCTTTGTGAACTGAGCTCTGAGTGAACTAGAGTCCATCGGGCTTTCAGGATTCTGGGACGAATCTGAACAATGGCTTAGAAGGAATAAATAGAGGTGGAGCCTCTTCCACTTTGGCTTTCCCCTTTCTTATTGACCTCTATTTGATCATGAAGGTCTTGGACTTGCTTCTTTATTTCAGAATTAGCAGCCTGATTAGGGTGTTGAAGTTGGGGAATGGGGATGTTGGTGAAGAATTGAGCCGGAGGTGGAGGATTGGCTGCAGTGACATAGCAAGTCAAATCCAACTTTGGTAAAACGGCCACGATTTGCAGGACCTTTTGGAGGTCACGCATCTAAGTGACCCTTTAGGCAAGGTAAGCTTCATCCTCCTCCCTTAGAGGGACTGGGATGTGCAAGACCTTATGGTCAGCATAATTGGCTTCGGCCTTTCGACGGGCGACATCGGCTTCCAAGAGGAGAATGGGAGGGTCAGTGAAGAGTAGGGCCGGAGGTGGAGGATTGGCCGCTGTGACATAGCGGGCTAAATCCAACTTTGGTAGAACGGCTGGGATTTCCAGGACCTTTTGGTCAGCCTCTTTGGCTTCAGCTCTTCGGTGAGCGAAATCCGCTTCCAAGAGGGGAATGGGGATGAGCAAGACTCTTTGATCGTCTTGCGTATAGGTGACCCTTGGAGTGAGAGTACTGACATCCATTGCTTCCTCATATTTTGGAGTTTGTTCTATTTGGGCCTCCATAAGGGTGGCTCTTGGAATGGGGGTGCAAGAGAAGTAGTATGCCCCTCATGGTAATGAGGCAGCACCTCCAAGGGGTAATAGGGAATATTCATATCAAGAGGGGTCAAGGGGAATATTTTGCTGCACCTCTCCTCTTCCTTAAACATGTTGTTAAGCGATCTCACCACATCTTTGGGTCCTCATGGGATGAACCCTCGGGCCCCCTCATGGTGCGGCTAGTCTCAGCTTCTTGAGGTCGCATCGAAATTGTAAAGTAATACTTTGCATCGGAGTAGTGCGACTGGGCAGTGGGGAACGGTATTTTATCAACATAAACCGTAAGTTGCCTTCCGTTTCAGCTGTACTTAAAGCATTGATGGAGTGTAGACGGAACTACCCCATGGTCATGAAGCCAAGGATGTCCAAGTAGAATGTTATAGGAAGTATCTGTCACAATGACATGGAACTAGACATAGGAATTTAGATCACCAATCTTGAGATGGAGGCAAATGGTGCCAACTGGTATCTCCCCTGACTACTTGAATCCTTCCAGCCTGAGATTTGAAGGTGTGAGATTCTCAACTCCCAACCCTCTGAAGGTCGTCATCAAAGACGGTGATGGCTATGCAATTATTGAGAATTACTGGATCCACTTCAACTTGCTCGATTTCGGCCTCGTTTACCTCAGGTCGAGAAAGATCTTGGATCAAGGCATTGTAGAAATAGCCTGACAGCATGAGAGCATCATAGACGCTCAGTAAGGCTGGAAGTCTCCTTATATGCCCAATCACATCATATTTGACTTTATCGTCCTCGGGGTCATGCACTTCTTGGGTCACCACTGGTCGAGGACGTACAGGGGGTGGTGGCGTAGGTGTGTTTGCGGGCGGACTGGTTGTGATTAGAGGAATAGGAGAGGACTGGCTAGGTTGGTGGGTGTTGGTAGGACGAGACATGAGGTAGGTCGGGGAGGCACAAGATTTTTGAGGAAAGTGGGTGATGTGTTCAGATATGGCACAAGGGGCGGACCTGAGTATTTGAGAAGGGGTGTTGGTTTAGGATGTGTGGATGGAGGCTTTTGGTATGAGACCAGTGGTGGACCCAGGTATTTGAGCAGCTTTGGTTGTTTCGACCTTCGGGGTAGCTCCAGTTTTCTTCCCGACCTTGAGTCTATTTAGCCCACATATGCAATCCTATTATTGACCTAGACCATATAGCATGCCCCATGAAAGGAGGGGGCTTCCCCTCTCGTGGCTTTCCCTTGCTCTTCAATGTCTGGCTCAAGGGGCCATTGAGACTTTTTGGGCTTCGGGTTTTTGAAGCGCTCAGAGTAGCTCCTCAAAAGTTTCTTCTTCTTAGCAGGCAAAGGCCAAAGCATCACCAACATTCGAGTGTAAGTTCAAAGAGAGGTGTAGAAAGAGAAGAAGGCTTGAAGAATCAAAGATAGGAGAAGGAGGAGAGCTTTTAGGGTCGTCACTCAAATTGGACCGAGCCAAGTAGCTTTTAGGGTCATCACTTGTATTGGACTCAAAGAGGGTTTTAACATCTTCACTCTCATTGGACGTGATCGAGGATATTTTAACGTCATAACCCTTGTTGGACCTGTGCAGGGGATCATTAAGGTCTTTATCCTACTGGATCGCTGAAGAGTTCTTTTAGAGTCGTTACTTAAATTGGACTGGTTTGGGGTGCTTTCAAAGTCGTCACCCATATCGGACTCATCTGGGGTACTTTTAAAGTCGTCGCCCATATCAGACTCTTGCGGCATGGCGTGAGTGGACATCTTATTGAGGATGATCTCTTGATTTACTTCCATATTTTCAGCTCGGTCACCTTCAGCTAGGACTTGATGATGGAAGAAGTCCATAAACTTGAAAACTTCGATCATTAATGTAGCTTGATTTGTTGTGTTCATGGTCAATTTCTTTATCACAAATCGAAGGGGAAGTCATTGTGATCGTTTCGCAACGAAAATCCCCCAATTTGAGTGTCGATTGATCATTTTCTTAATTTGGAAAGTCGTCGAAAAATAGAATTTCGACACCGGAAAATCGTGCCTACTTGCAAGCTTGAATAAGGTGTTTTCCCAACCTCAATCTTGACAAACTTCACCTCAAATCGAAACCCTTCGAGTCGCGGTCGCAACAAACTCACTCATGAGGTCTTCCAATGTCGGGGCTTGGAGAAATGATCGTAGGAGTAACGATGTGTCTTGCTTTAAAAATTCTACAATTTATGCATTTTTCTCAAACTTATTCCAAATATTTCTTATGTTTCAGGTATCGTCTCGAGCCATGTCATATGGCAAAACATTCATCTTGATGAGACGAACAACATACTAAAATTTCGACTTGATTGGCCTCTAAAAGAAAAAGTTATGACCCTAAAGAACTCTCGTTTTCAAGAAAAATATTTTCCATAAATGGAAAATCGTTCACCGAGGCTGCGTAAAAATAGTGTAAGTCCCACCCATTTTAGGCAAGTTTTTTTTTTGAAGAAATGTTAAAGATGCCCATTTTAGGTAAGTTGGGCCTAGAAGGATCCAAAAATGTCCAAATGAGTTGAAATTTGGTATTTTGGGGTTTTTTTACCTTCTAAATCCATTGGTGGTGGTCTGGGGATCAAGAAAGACCTTGGCAATATAGCTCTAGTTATGAAGCATTTTTGGGCATGCTAGAGAGTGGCATAACAAAATACAATTTTCATTCTGATCTGCTTTATCTTTGTTTGATCAAGACGAAACTTGGTTGGCATCCTTAGGGTATCAAATGTCACTCTCACATGCTTTTTGAGGCCATGATAACACCTTTACAAATTCTTCCAAAATTAGGCTTATTGGTGCAGGCTTCCATAGTCCATAGGCGTGATGCCTCTTAACGACCATCACGGCTATTTAAGTGTTGTGAAGCCTAAAAACATTAAACCGCCCATGACCATCACGGCTATTTAAGTGTTGTGATGCCTAAAACCATTAAACCGCCCATGACCATCACAGTAGTGAATCTACCATGATGTATTCACGGTCCTAAGGCTACCGTGAAGGCTAGTTTGGTGAAAGAAACAAAAAGTGAAAAAAAAGATTATGGATGAGTATTTGAAAAGTTTGGGATTTATTTCCAATAATCCAAAAATTAAGGTGTACTTTTGATAATTTCCCAAAATAATACGTAATGGAACAATGTATCCACTTCAAAAAAAGGGTCAGTCACAAACTAGGTATATTGATTGATAATGCCATACAATAGTTAATGAAGAAGTGATGACTAGGCTTATGATAAATTAGAATTGCAGGAACGAATCAACCAAAACCAAGGCATTGAAAACTTAAAATCACATTCGGCACAATCTATTTAAAATATTAAGACAAATCACTTTCTAGTAGGATTTATGCATGCAAATAAATGATAGGAAAATATAATACCATGACAACACAATTCCTAAGATGATTCTATCAATCTATGATGATGCAAATAAATCATATATTTACTTCATCAGACTACAAAGATCCAATCAAGAACTTGGAATGCGCAAGCAAGCCGAGACGAGGAAATCAACTACCCTTCACAAATCAATGAGTGCTGATTAAATAAGTACTAGCAGCCAAATCTCAGATTTCTACATGTTGTCTCCACGCATTTCGTTGTTCATTGCTGATATTGTATATCTAAAAATAAAGTATACATCAAGTTGCACTCAGCTTGTGCATACAACGAGATTCATATACATCAAAATGAGAAGAGAGAAAAAGCTGCAAAGGAGACAATAGGAGAAAGGAAAAATATCATACACATTCAATAAAATACTATATACAAATCAAAGCAATAGCAACCAACATGAATTTTGCAGTAAATAAATCAAAACTCTTCATATCTGAAAAATTTTCACGCATGAATAAGTAGAGAAGAGCAATAAAAATAAATGAATTGTAGAGAAGGAAAAACTACTAAAAATTTGAAAAAAGAGGAAAACATTGAGACAATATAAGGTAGCTTCCAGATGGATCCCCTTTGATGGAACTTAGGGTTTCTGTTACCATTTCATGAGCCCCTTGGTGGGGGAGGGTGACTAAGTTGATGCTTTTAGATGGGCAGCAAGAGATAAGAAATAACCATGGTTATGGAGAAACATCTATTTAGCTAAGAGGATCTATTGTTTTTTCCATGTGGAAATGCACATTCCTGATCACATGGTCAAGTTAGATCAGAGGTCCTATTCATTGCAGACATTTTCACAGCTGTGAACCTTGTATATCTCTAGGTTGCAACGCCTATGCAACTTAATGTACACCTAGTGAAGCTATTGTACTCGTAAACTATCAAAAGAAAAAAGAAACTTTCTGAAGCACAATCTTATAACATTTTAGACCATTTGAAGTTTTTATATTTTATTTTCATTAATGAACCCAATTTGATGAGTTCATCAATAAACACAAATCAAAACAACAATATGGATATTAAATCTCACTTTTAAGTCAACCAAAAAATGGCAATTTCAATGTAGACATAAGAAGTACAAGTCAACATTTTCAAAAAATTAAACTGAACATAACTTAAAAATAATAATAAAGTTTGATGCGAAAGGCACTTGGAAAATTAAATCTGGTCTTCTTTCGATCTTAAAAAAGAAAAAACTCTGCAATAATGGAAGAAACAAGTGGTTGTAATCAAGCTAGGGATGAGAAGAAAATATTTCTTCTTTCATGAAAATAAACTCTCTCCACCCCTCACATCTCTCTCTCTTTCTCTCTCTCTCTCTCAAATTCATGTGATCTCCCTATAATCTCTCCCTAAGACCAATAACTCCCACTAGCATAGGACTTACTCTTTACGTCTCTCTAACTTCCCTATCATATAGGAATACCCACATATTCCACGCCCCACTCTAGAAATCCCTTTATAATAGGATACACCATCAATTTACTCAAATAAAGGACCCATCTCCCTAATCCAATTCCTACTTTTATAAGCTCAACGTCACCCTCAAGTTATTCCCAACAAGCTCATCAGTGATCGCTACCCTTACCCACGATAATAAATAAACATCAGTGGTTTAAAAATGGCGAGTCAACCCAGAATCGCCTGAGTCGACACGGGAATCGGCAACCCCGTGCCGATTCTTGCAAAATACCGAAAATGTGGCAGTTCTAGAGCTGAAACGGCGTTTAGAGCGAAAAAATGACGAGTCGCTACAGGAAGCAACACGGTGTGACTCGTTATAGTAACACGGTGACTCGCTACAGGGACCCGGTGCCACATGTCCATGCTGCTTCACTCACTTCACACGCATCCTCATGTGGTACCAAGGAAACATTTATACAACATCTCTTTTCAATTTTTCGATGTGGGATTTGAGAGTTGTACTTGGATTGAAAAGGTAATATAGTATAATAATTTTATATCACGTGGATAATGCCAGAAGTGGCGCTGTGGGCTACTTGGTTATCACATCCTTTTTCAATGTGAAGGTCCTTGGTTCAAATTCTCCTGCCAACGCCATTTTTAAATGCAGGTCCACGGTTCAAATTCTCTCACCAGCGCCATTTTTAAATTTTTGGTTCACCGTTATTCTAAGAACCTTCTATATTTTTAATTTTTTTTACAAAAACCTTCTATTTTTTTTTGACAAGAAAATTTTTGGTTCACCGTTTTTCAAATTTTTTTTACAAGAAACCTTCATTTTTTTTTTTTGACAAGAATTTCTTGTCAAAAAAATAGAAGGCTCTTGTATGACAAGAATATCTTGTCAAAAAAGTAGAAGGTTCTTGTAAAAAAAAAATTAATTTTTCTTGTCAAACAAAAAAAAAAAGGCTCTCGCCAAAAAAAAAAAAAAAGGTAATACAACAAGTATTTCTTGTCAAAAAAATAAAATAAAACGTTCTTGTCAAAAAAATAAAAGGTTCATGTCAAAGAAATAAAAGGTTCTTTTCAAAAAAAATAAAAGGTAATATGACAACTATTTCTTGTCAAAAAAAAAAAAAGTAATACAACAAGTATTTCTTGCAAAAAAATAAAAATAAAGAGTTCGTGTCAAAAAACAAAAAGGTAATACAACAAGTATTTCTTGTCAAAAAATAAAAAGTAATACAAAAAATATTAGGGTTTTAGCGGATTAGCATTTTCCGCCAATTAAAGATTTTGGTGGCCATTTTTATCGATTTAATCCATTTTTTATTGTAATCCATGTATGATTATACACTTCATCCATGATAATTCTATGATATTTCTTTTGTGCGATCTAAATTAAATGGTTAATATAAGTTCATACAGGGAAAGAAAATCTCAATATTCACATATTGATGACAAAAATGAAAGTTAATAATGTGGTATCACCATTTCTTATTGGATTCCTAAAAAACAATATTTATAATAAATTTTAATAATTTTTTTGGATTTTTTTTAAGGCTTAATCCAACCGATTCGGCTGATTCCCTATCCGTATCGCCGATTCACCGATCCGGATGGGTTTTTGGGGTGCCCGATCCGGAGCACCAATCCGTTTTTTAAACCACTGATAAAAATCCATTTCTATCCCCAATGCAATAATTCCTGAAAACTAAACCCAAATAAAGATAAAAAATAAACCCACATCCCAAAATCAATTCTTCAAAAAAATAAATAAATAACAAATAAACATCTCGGATGCAATTTGCATCAAAAGTTAAAGCACAAGGTAGAACTGAATGAAGTTGTAGACATCTCATAAATAAGCTCATCGAATGTAGTGACCAAACTCAGGATTCTATGTTCGCAAGCAGCAATTGCTTGTATAATTCAGGTCAAGGATTTTTTTTTCTCTAGAAAACAAACAAGAAAAGGATCTTTTCTCTTTCACCAGTTCTGCCTTGAAGTCTATATCCAGCATGATGACAACTTTTGACTATTTGATTAAACTTATGCTTACCACTAAAAATTCTCATTAAACCTGCACTTAATACATCCAATTGTACTATCACTAAAGATTTACTGATTCGTTCACCTTTAAACTTTAACCTGCATTAATATATTCATAATAAGTTATTGACAAAGTAAAGGATTTTATGTTTAATATAGATTGAAGGAAAAAGTGGAAATAATGCTTCGATATCAATCTTTTCTTCTGAAAATCGTACACATGAACATATTATGAGAAAAGGATCAAGGATAACAATAGCCATCAACATATCTCTAAAGGACACATGGACTTCAGAACTTTAGGCCAACAAGTGAACGGATTGCATAGAAAGTACATATTGATGTCATTAATTTCAAACTATAAAGAAGTTAAAGGTCAAGAGAACATAGGCATACCATCACAGGTATCATCTTTGCACACTTCGCTAGTGTCTGAACTGGGAAACTCACATACTTGAGTGTCTGCATACATTTCATCTCTGAGTCACTGGGTTGTTTCAACAATAGAAACTCATGCCAAGCTACCAAGGCTTCTATATTTTTTAATAAGTAGTGAAACATTAATCGATACCAAGATAGAATACGGTAAAGTCTCAACCAGAGCCAAACACACTAGTGAAAGAAATGCAAAGTACAAACCTCATATTGACATGTTGTTGTTAGAAAGTTTGATATTGAAATGGCAAAGTATTTGTACATTGGAGCTGCAGGATCCAAGGATTTTTTACTTGCCTATAGAAAGAAAAACATTTTGATTGTACCACAAACAATTAAAAATTTCAACACATTAAAACAGAATTGAAGCCCAGAAAATTTATCAGCACAAAGGCACCAGCAACAGCAGACGTAGTAATGCGGTTGCAAAAAACAACAAACAACGAAAACTTAAAGAACTCTTTGTCCTTCCCATAGGGAACTCTCATAATTTTCTCCTGCCAAATGATACCCATTTACGTCACAATTTGGCACCCCAGAAAGAGCTATGCACAACATTCTAGTGAAGTTATTTGTGTTAAGTTCTAAGAATAGTATATATCAAGGGAAAATAGAAACTTATCCAAAAAAGTGAAGGTAAAACAGTGAATTACCTAAAGTGAAGGGAAAATAGCCGGTCATGTAAACAATAGATCATCCAAGCAAAACAAGCAAACAATCAGACCGCCCTATTTTCCATTAAAAGTAAAGACAACAAGTGTATGTTTGTCTCTTCAAAGAGTACCTCACTTTCAAGCCGGCATCACATCACTATCATCTTATAATCTAGATAAGTGATTAAGCAACTTTTTTCTTTTATTTTTTTTTTGGCAAGCTTCAATTTTTCACTAGGCAAATAAAATGACACTTAAAATTCCGAGGCATTCAAGGAATTCCTGTCTACAATTCCCAGCAGTGTTACAAAAAATGCTGGGCGGCACCTAAGCATCTGGAAGGGGCCTAGCCGCCCAGAACCTGATCAGCCTAGAACCATAAGAAAAATAAGAAAATAAGAGTAGATAAGATAGCAGATAGTCCATAATCCATATTTTCATACAATGATACAACCATAAAAACATACACACAAAAGTAGATAGAAACTATACAATCTAAGACTCAACACCAAGAGTCAAGCGTCTTCAGTCATCAATATCATTATCATCAAAAGGATTAGGGTAAGCCTCATCATATGCATCAGATTCGAAGCCATCATCATCAGAGTCATCTCCCTCTTCAACATAATGCTAGGCCTCCTCTGTTAGGTATGATTAGGTGCTGCAATGAGGGTCCTCCTACCATAGTCAACCTTACAAACTACTTTATCTCCGACATTGAATGTACTTGATCCACGAAGAGAACCAATATGAAGAACAAAACCTCCATATATCTGAACATTACTAACTTGAAATGATCTAGATGAGCCTTCAATGGATCCAATGTCATATATCTAACCAACTTGTTCAGCAAAGAAATTTGTGCTATCTAAACAATGCCAACTTCCGCACCAGCAAATGCACTCTCCCAAAACTCGGCTCCAGTGAATATTGCTTTGATAGTACTCTTGTGATCCTGAAACCATATAAACTTGCTGCTATCATTAGTAGTAGACACTCCCCTCTTGTGCAACTTTGATGTTGCAACAGCTTCCACTTTTATGGCATCCCCAACTTGCTTATTCCTGGCATTTCCCGCCTTTTTCCTAGCTTCTTCCATGGCCACATTAAAACCCTCAACATCTATGGTTAATCCTCTCTCTTCAGCCATCAGCTGCGTCAAATCCATGGGAAACCATATGTATCCCACAAAACAAAACCATCCTGTCCACTCAACTTTTTATCCGAGAGCTCCTGCATCGCCTTCTTAATTTTATTTTTATTTTTTATTTTTTGTAAAGAAAATGGTTTATATAGACAACTCACCACTCATTATACACTGGAGCAAAATGGTGTGGCGGAAAGAAAAAACAAGACTATTGTTGAAATGGCAAGGAGTTTGTTAAAAGCAAAAAATCTTCCAAATGATTTTTGGGCAGAAGCTGTAGCTACCTCGGTTTATTTGTTGAATAGATCTCCAACAAATGCACTGCAAAATCAAACACCATATGAAGCATGGAGTGGAAGGAAACCTGATGTAAGTTACTTTAAAGTCTTTGGTTGCATTGCCTATGTATTTGTCAATACTGAACTACGTAAAAAGTGGGAATGACAAAGTGAGAAATGTATATTCATTGGATATAGTTCAAAATCTAAAAGGTATCGGTTGTATAACCCAAAAACTAAAAAATTAATCACAAGTTGTCATGTTGAGTTTGATGAAAATGGTCGTTTGGATTGGAGAGAAACCATAAAGGAAGATAATTATGCACTTCCATTGAATTTGGAAAATAATCATGGCACAGAAGTATGCAATGATTTGCCTATAAACACATCCTCAGAAAACCCACTAAGGAGATTTAGATCCTTACAAGAAATTTATGAAACTTGTAGTTTCGCTCTCTTTGTTGCAGATCCAACAAGTTTTGAAGAAGCAGTTGAAAAGGAGGAATGGCGAGAGGCAATGAAAGATGAGATGATGGCCATTGAAAGAAATCAAACTTGGGACTTAGTAGATTTGCCTCAAAAGAAAACTGCGATAGGGCTAAATGGATAATTCAAAACAAAATACAATGCTGATGGAAGTGTACAAAAACTTAAAGCTCGATCAGTAGCTAAAGGATATGCAGAACAACTAGGTATTGATTTCTTTGAAACATTTTCTGTTGTTACAAGGTTAGAAACTGTAAGAATAATTTTAGCAGTTGCAGCTCAAAAACAATGGCCCGTTTATCAACTTGATGTCAAATCTGCCTTTTTAGATGGAGATCTTGAAGAGGATGTGTATGTAACTCAACCTGAAGGGTTTAGAGTTGAAAGAAAAGAAGAAAAGTTCTATAAATTAAAGAACGCTCTCTATGGCCATAAACAAGCCCCGAGAGCATGGTGTAGCAGAATTGACAGTTATTTTCATGAAAATCACTTTTAAAAAAGTGCAAATGAACCCACATTATATTTGAAGAAGAAAGGTATGGATGAATTTCTAATTGTTTGTGTCTATGTTGATGACATCATTTATATTGGGTCTTCATTGTCACTTATTAAAGAATTCAAAGACAATATGATGCATGAATTTGAAATGACTGATTTAGGGCTTTTGCATTATTTTTTGGGTCTTGAGGTGAAACAAGAAGAGGATGGAATTTTTATTTCTCAAGAAATATATGGCTTAGACCTACTAAAGCGATTTAACATGTTTTGTTGCAATATCATTGATACACCAATGAATGCAAATGAAAAGCTCAGACTTGAAGATGGAACTGAAAGGGTTGATGCAAAATGTTTTAAAAGCCTTGTTGGTGGGCTGATGTATTTAACTCACACAAGACCTGACATAATGTTTGTCATTAGTCTTGTGTCAAGGCTTATGCACAATCCTACTAAGCATCATGTGGGGGCAGCAAAAAGGATACTACGTTACATTTGTGGTACATCAAGCTATGGACTTAGGTATACTCATGTTTCTAATTTTGAATTAATTGGCTATACTGACAGTGATTGGGCAGGTTCTTTAGATGACAGTAAAAGCACCTCCGACTTTCTTTTCAATCTTGGCTCTGAAGCTATCTCATAGTCATCAAAGAAACAAGCAACTACATCATTGTCATCATTGGAGGCAGAGTATATAGCCGCTGCATCAACCGCATGTCAAGCTATATGGCTCAAGAGATTGCTAGGAGACCTTTGTGAAGTCCAAGAAAAGACGACTAAAATTCTCTGCGACAACAAAGCAGCAATTTTTATGACCAAGAATCCAATTTTCCATGGGCGAACAAAGCACATAGACATCAAACACCATTTCATCCGAGATGCGTTGTCGAAAGACCTAATTGAGATGAAGTATTGCCCTACAAAAGAACAAGCAGCGGAGGTTTCACAAAAGCACTCTCATTTGTGAACTTTGCATAATTCAGAAAATCGCTTGGTATAAAAGATTTTGCATCAAGGGGGAGTGTTATAGATGATGCAAAAAAAAGTGGAATGTAATGGGTAGTTATCCAACGCATAGGTAGTGGTGTATGGATAATTAAGATAGTTGGAAGTTATCTCTCTCTCTCTCTTCACGAAGGTAATGGGTAGCAATCCAACATGTAGGTAGTGGGTAGTTTTATTGTAAACACTTAAATATATGGGCTCCTTGATTTGAAATGTTGTGTGTGGAAAAACTTGAGTAAAGTTGAGTTTTGTGTTTATCTCTCCATGAGTACGTGAATACATGTTTTAAAAAATCAAATTGAGAGATAAACACAAAACTCAACAAAGTTGAATTTGAATTTTAAAAACACATACTCATGGAGAGAT
>NW_006497454.1:276535-290437 GCF_000471905.2 Amborella trichopoda
AACGTCGTAAGTAACTAACTGTTTAAAAAACTACTAAGTTAGTAGTAACGAACTAAACTACTAAAACTCAACTAAAGTTGAATTTGAGTTTTAAAACACGCATTCACGTACTCATGGAGAGATAAACACAAAACTCAACTTTGTTGATTTTTAAAAAACACGTACTCATGTACTCATGGAGAGATAAACACAAAACTCAACTTTACTTAAGTTTTCCACACACAACATTTCAATTCATGGAGCCCATATATATAGGCATTTACAACAAAACTACCCACTACCTACGTGTTGGATAACTACCCATTACATTCCACTTATTTTCCATCATCTTTAACACTCCTCCTTGATGCAAAATCTTTTACACTAAACAATTTTCTGAATTATGCAAAGTTTACAAATGAGAGTGCTTTTGTGAAATCATCAGCTGCTTGTTCTTTATTAGGGCAATACTTCATCTCAATTAGCCCTTCCGACACCACATCTAGGATGAAATGGGTGTTTGATCTCAATGTGCTTGGTTCACCCATGGAAAATTAGATTATTTGTCATAGCAATTGTTGCTTTGTTAACGCAGAGAATTTTAGCAGCCTTTTCTTGGACTTCACAAAGATCTCCTAGCAATCTCCTTAGCCATATAGCTTGACATGCGGTTGATGCAGCAGCTATATACTCTGCCTCCGATGATGACAATGTTGTAGTAGCTTCTTTCTTTGATGACCATGAAATAACTTCAGAGGCAAGATTGAAAAGAAAGCCAGAGGTGCTTTACCTATCATTTAAAGAACCTGCCCAATCACTGTCAGTATAGCTAACTAATTCAAAATTAGAAACATGAGTACACCAAAGTCCATAGCTTGAAGTACGACAAATGTAATGCAGTATCCTTTTTTTTTCCCCCATATGATGCTTAATAGGATTGTGCATAAACCTTGACATAAGACTTATGGCAAACATTATGTCAGGTCTTGCGTGAGTTAAATACATCAGCCCACCAACAAGGCTTCTAAAACATTTTGCATCAACCCTTTCAGTACCATCTTCAAGTCTGAGCTTTTCATTTGCATTCATTGGTGTATCAATGATATTGCAACAAGACATGTTAAATCTCTTTAGTAGGTCTATTTTTCTTGAGAAATAAAAATTCCATCCTCTTCTTATTTCACCTCAAGACCCAATAAATAATGCAAAAGACCTAAATCAGTCATTTCAAATTCATGCATCATATTGTCTTTGAATTCTTCAATAAGTGATAATGAAGACCCAGTATAAATGATGTCATCAACATAGATAAACAACAAGAAATTCATCGATACTTTCTTCTTCAAATATAATGTAGGTTAATTTGCACTACTTTTAAAGTGATTTTCATGAAAATAACTGTTAATTCTGCTATACCATGCTCTTGGGGCTTGTTTAAGGCCATAGAGAGCTCTCTTTAATTTATACAACTTTTCTTCTTTTCCTTTAACTCTAAACCCTTCAGGTTCAGTTACATACACATCCTCTTCAAGCTCTTCATTTAAAAAGGAAGATTTGACATCAAGTTGATAGACGGGCCATTGTTTTCGAGCTGCAACTACTAAAATTATTCTTATAGTTTCTAATCTTGCAACAGGGGAAAATGTTTCAAAGAAATCAATACCTCGCTGTTGTGCATATCTTTTAGCTACAAATCGGGCTTTATGCTTCTGCACACTTCCATCAGCATTGTGTTTTGTTTTGAATTATCCATTTTAGCCCTATCGCAAGTTTCCTTTGAGGCAAATCTACTAAATCTCAAGTATAATTTCTTTCAATGACCATCATCTCATCTCTCATTGCCTCTCGTCATTCTCCTTTTTAACTGCTTCCTCAATCATGTTGAATCTGCAACAAAGAGAGTGAAACTACAAGTTTCATAAATTTCTTGTAAGAATCTAAATCTCCTTAGTGGGTTTTTTGAGGATGTGTTTATAAGCAAATCATTACAAACTTCTGTGCCATGATTATTTTCCAAATTCAATGGAGGTGCAGAATTATCTTCCTTCATGGTTTCTCTCCAATCCAAACAACCATTTTCATCAAACTCAACATCACGGCTTGTGATTAATGTTTTAGTTTTTGGGTTATACAACCGATACCTTTTAGATTCTGAACTATATCCAATGAATATACATTTCTCACTTTTGTCATCCAGCTTTTTACGTAGTTCTGAATTGACAAATACATAAGCATTGCAACCAAAGACTTTAGAGTAACTTACATCAGGTTTCCTTTCACTTCATGCTTCATATGGTGTTTGATTTTGCAGTGCATTTGTTGGAGATCTATTCAACAAATAAACCGAAGTAGTTACAGCTTCTACCAAAAAATCATTTGGAAGATTTTTTGCTTTTAACAAACTCCTTGCCATTTCAACAATAGTCCTGTTTTTTCTCTCCGCCACACCATTTTGCTCTGGTGTATAATGAGTGGTGAATTTGTCTATATATACCATTTTCTTTACAAAAGGAGTCAAATTCAATTGAAACAAACTCACCACCTCTATCGATTCGCAAAGTCTTTATGGAAAAACCACTTTGCTTTTCAACCAATGCTTGGAATCTTTGAAACATTTGAAATGCCTCAGAGTTTTGTTTGAGAAAATATACCCCAACAAATTCTACTAAAATCTTGAGAAAATATACCCAACACATTCTACGAAAATCATCAATAAATAACAAGAAATATTTGCTGCCACTAAAGGATTTGGTTTGCATTGGGCCACACACATCAGCATGAACTAATTCAAGTGGGCATTTTGCTCTCCATGCCATTCCTACTGGAAATGACATTCATTGTTCCATAAAAACAGGCTTCACAAAGTTCACCATCATCACAAATTTTTGGTAAGCCATTCACCATTTCCTTTTGGTTCAATAATTTTAACCCCTTAAAGTGAAGATGTCCATATCTCATATGCCATAAGTGAGATTCATTTCTAACATTTGCAACCAAAGCGTGATTTTCTAAGCATGACAATTCAAAAGGGAACATCTTATTTTCAACCATTCGAACATTTGCAATAGTCAAACCAGATTTTTTATCGCTAGTAGAGCATTTATCATGATCAAATAAAATGGAATAACCCCTTCGCATCAATTGCCCAATGCTTAATAGATTATGTGCAAGATTTGGAACAAATAGACCATCATTTAGTTCCTTAACCTTACCAGATGTAGTTTTTAATACAACTATTCCTCTACCATCAACTTGCACTTGCTTATCATCCCCAAGTCGAACCTGCATCTTCACAGTTTCATCAATATTTTGAAAAATATTCCTTAAGCCCGACATGTGGTTACTGCACCCACTATCCAAAAACCAAACATCATTAACAGTCTCTTTTGCATACATACATGCTAGAAACAAGCTAGTTTCATCTGATTCCTTTTCTTCCACAAAATTAGCTTGTTGGTTTGGCTTAAGATACCAACATTCACTTTTAATATGACCAAATTTTTTGCAATGAAAAAATTGAGTACTCTTGGTATGTTTACCTTCTCCATTTGCATTTTTTCCTCTTTCCTCACTTGGTGAATTTCTTTGGTCATAAGTGTAACCAAATCTTCCTCTTCCTCTGCCTCTACCTCTACCTCTACCTCTACCATTATATCCTCCTCTCCCACGTCCTCTACCTGCATATCTCTCAAAATTATTATAATTTTCGAGGACGACTCCACCTTAGATTGAAATGCCTGCTCTTCATTTTTGTCCAATAACTTGTTAATCCCTTTTTCATGTGCTTGCAAAGAACCCATTAGTTCATCAAACAAAAACAACATCCAAGTCTTTACGTTCTTCTATTGCAGCGACTACATGAGCAAATTTAGGAGGTAAACTTCTCAAAACTTTTTCAACTAACATTTTATCAGAAATATCTTCTCCAAATGATTTCATTTGATTTACTATTGTATTCACTCTAGCAAGAAAATCTTGAATTGTCTCATTATTTTTCATAAGCAAAGTTTCAAATTCTTGTCGGAGTGATTGGAGTTTTACTGTTTTTACCTAATTTGTTCCTTGATACTCCCTTTGCAAAATATTCCAAGCCTCGTTCGAAGAAGTTGCAAAAGAAATCCTTGAAAAAATTGACTCATGAACTGCTTGCTGTATGAAAAATAATGCCCTCAAATCCTTCTTTTTATTTTCTCTTATATCTGTCCTTTGGGCTACAGTGAGTCTAGCCTCTTCACCTGGATGCTTTACACAACCATTCTCAACTACATCCCATAAATCTTGAACTTGAAACATTAACTTCATTTCAACACTCCAATGCTCATAGAAATCTCCTTTAAAAATCGGAGTTGATGGTTGAGAAATATTTGAGTTGCTATTGTTTGCCATATAGAAAAATGCACGAAAATAAAGAAATTTGTGTCACCTTCCTTTGAGTTTTGTCTCTATCCTCCTCTCCAAGTAATAAATCTCCACCAATGCCAATCTCTTAGGCAACTTGGCTCTCCAATGCCTATCTTTGGCAACCTCGCTTTGATACCACTGTTGATTTTTAAAAACACGTACTCACATACTCATGGAGAGATAAACACAAAACTCAACTCTGTTGATTTTTAAAAAACACGTACTCACGTACTCATGGACAGAGAAACACAAAACTCAACGTTACTCAAGTTTTTCCACACACAACATTTCAATTCATATAACCCATATATATAAGCGTTTACAACAAAACTACCCACTACCTACGTGTTGGATAACTACCCATTACCTACGTGAAGAGAGAGCGGGCCTCCACTGTTTCTTCTAAATCTGCCTCTTCCTCCACTTCCTCTACCCACATCTTACTCTGGGCAGATGAGGCCCTAGGAGCCTTGTCTGCTCTACGAGGTGCCTCTTCACCCTTTTCTTGCTTTTTGTACTTCACTAAACTCAAATACTATTTAATCCCCTCCCTGGTAGCCTCAGGAACATTTTTACACAGGGCAACATCCTCCTTAATATCGGCAATGTGTTTCTTGAACCGGTAAAATACTCCCATTAGTATCTGTTCTACAATAATTACACCTAATACAATTTTGTCATTCGGATTCGCGTTATGACCATAGTTCTAATGTGGATCACCACTTCTAGAAGAACCTAGAGAAGATATTTTTATATAACAAGTCTTATTTTCTTTCTTTTCTGATTGTATTAAATTCAAATATTGTCTAATCTCACCCCTAATAGCTTCAAGAGCCTTTTTACAAGAAGCAACATTCCCTTTAAGTAGGCTAGGTGCTTCTTGAATCGGTTAATACCCCCATTAGGATCTTTTCACAAAAATTACACCTTATACAATTTTTATCATTTGGTTTGGGGTTATAACCATACTTCCAATCCAGATCACCTTTTCTGACAAAACTAGAAATAGACCTATCCAAATGACAATGACTTTGTTCTTGTTTGTGTTTTATTGAAGTCATATATTGCTTAATCTCCTATTCGATAGCTTCAGGAACATTTTTACATGGGGCAGCATTCCCCCTAGTACCGGCAAAATGTTTCTTAAACCGGTTTATGCCTCCTTTTGTATTCTTTTCACAATAATTGCATCTTATGCAATTTTTATCCAAAGGATTCGGGTTATAGCCATATTTTCAACCCGTATCACCACTTTGACTAGATCCTGAGGAAAACATCTCACAATAATACTAGCAATCTAGAAACTAATTTTGCACTTATTTTGATTGCTGGATCTCCAAACTTCCACCCCTAGGATGTTTTCACAATAACTACAATAACTATAAAAAAAATAGTGAAAATTACAAAACACCCCCCAAAATGCACTATCTATGCAACTTACCGCCATCCAAACCTTTTCGCTCACTTTTTTCCCCACAATAAACTTTCTATGCAAAAACCCCCCCAAAGTAAAAAGTTCCTTTTTTTAAACAGAAATGCCCTTCCCATACAAAATAATCGATTTGACGAGATTTGACGTCTCACAAGTTCTACTGCCGGAGCGCCCTTTGCCAATGCCGGAGCACCCTTTGCTACTGCAGGAGCGCCCTTTGCTACTGTCGGAGCACTGTGTCTCACAAGTTTTACTGCCGGAACGCCCTTTGCTACTGTCGGAGCGTTGTGTCTCACAAGTTCTATTGTCGGATCGCCTTTTGCAACTGTCGGAGCACCCTTTGCAGCTGCTGAAGCGCCCTTTGCAACTGTCGGAGCACCCTTTGCTACCACCGGAGCGTTGTGTCTCACAGGTTCTACTGCCGGAGAGAGGCGTGTGCAATAGTGTTAAGGGTAGTTTAGTCTTTTTTTTTTATTTTTTTTGGATTGGGGGGATTATTTGCATAGAAAGTTTGTTGTAGAGAAAAAACTGAGAGAAAAGGTTAGGTTGGGCGTAAGTTGCATAGATAGTGTAGTCTTGGGGGTTTTTTGTAATTTTCCCAAAAAATTAAATGACTACAATAATTTAGGATGTTTTCACAATAACTACAAAAAATCTAGGATGTTTTCACAATAACTACAAAAAATCTAGGATGTTTTCACAATAACTTTGCACTTATTTTGATTGCTCGATATCCAAACTTCCACCTCTAGGACTTTTTCTAATGCTTAAATATTCAAAAACACCTTCTAATAAGCCTACAAAAAACTCCAAATGCAAATCTAATCTCAATGGGTGACGTTGGGTGATGTTTGGATCTATTTCTTGTAACTTTGATAAACCCTTCAATCTTATGAAAATCACAAAATCTAGTTTTTTGAAGTTTTACTCTCTCTAATATGGGCTCTAATGGGTTTAAATTTCAAATGAACCTAAAACCCACCTTTCAACCTTTAAAAAAAAAAAAAATGCTCCTCAACAAAGGTCATTTCCACCCCTACTGCCTAGGTGGCCGACTTTTTCATCACTGACAGCATCCAATGGAACCTGAGCAACCTAAATCTAGAATGACACCTAAAAAGGATGAGGTAGATCAAACTAACCTAACTGCCCTAATGTCTCCCTAAATCAAGAATTGTTTCCCATGCACCAATAATGGTATTCCGCTACAGCGAATATCACCAGTGATGAAATCTAAGACATCCCAATAGCCCAAAAAGTACCATCTTGATGAGTCTCCCATCGCATCTCTTCACATCAGCACCATATTTATTAAACAAGTTCGAAGCCCAAAACTAAGACAAGTTTGGCTTGAGCATGTTTACTACATTAAAATTATCTCTCTGTTTATCTACACACACACACGCACACACATGTTTATGTGTGTGTGTCTTAGATATTATATTTAATAAAATCATTTAATATAACACGTTATAACAAAAAACAAAAATACTCATATCACATTTATGGCTCTGCTCATTTATGGGTCTATTTAAGTAAAAGAGTCAGGCCAAGTCAAGCTCAAGCTGGCCCTCCATCCAAGACATGCTGGAACATGTCAAGCTCGGCTCAGCTCTGCTTGGTGTCCCCTACCAGTGCATTGGTAGTATGACCAACTAGTCACATTGATAGAACAAGTACATAAATAAATCTGCCCATGTGGCACTATAGCTAACATCTAAATGCAAATTAAAATTAACATAAATTCTCATAAAGTGCAAAACCATATGCCTTAAACTGCATGTATTTAGGACCTAATTAATCTCTGTCCCAAACAGCAGCTAACATCTAAATACCAATAAAATTAGCATAATATTCTTATAAAATGCAAAAACATATGCCTTAAACTACATGCATTTAGGACCTAATAAATCTTTGTCCCAAACAGCAGAAGGTGTAATCACTTGAACTACATGCAAGCATACATATGCTATGCAACACAGATGGAATGCCAATATCAGGTGAAACAAAGTTTTAAGTATGATGATCAAAGCAAAGAGAAAAGGGCTAAACTGACCTAATTTATTTCTGATAACAAAGTTCAAGGATCAAGTCATTGATCTCTCAAACAAATGGGACATTTACTACACTGGTCCACAACCTATGGAGCAATAACACTATTAAATGGGCATATCAGTTGTGTCTCCAACAAACATAAAAGGAAAAAGAAAAAAAAAAACCTAGTGGTTCTCCACTCTCCAATAGTAATACCACATTGTTGTACCTCCTTGGAAAGATTATGAAGTACAGCTTATGGTTAAGAAAGAAGATAAATGAAAATGATATATAGAGCTTCAATCATTTGACACAACCCAGGGCTAGACCAAAGTGGAATCCGTAGGATCAGTGTTTGTAATTAGAAAAATATAGAGATAGTGATTAAATATCCTCCCCTCAAAAAAATAGATAACTATCAAGTGTCCTGAAGAAAAAGAATGGAATTTTGCAACCAAATTTGGCATATCTGACAATGCAGTTTAGAAAGACTAAATATATTTCATAAATTCTCCAATAACATAACTAGAATGGCACAAGGTAAGAATTAAAAAGAAACAAATATATGAGTGAATCAGGTCTAGGACTTTCAGTAATGTGTATTGGAATAGACAGCTACAACAAGTTTGAAATTTCCAGATAATTCACCACATGCTTAGGCTCCAAAAAAAAACTGAGAATTCTTAACATCAAACTAATGATCTGAGTCTGAAAAATAAAGATGAAAAGACCAGACAACACACCAACAAATTTAGAAAAACGCATATAACACATCCACTATGAAGTCTTACAAGACAGTCATGATCAAAATTTACCGGATAAAAAAATATGAGGACAAAGACAAATCATCAATTAGAAAAATGAATGAGAAAAAAAAATTTAAGAAACATTTGCATGAACGTGCAAAGAAAGCAAGTCTTCGACTTTCCCCTTCAAAAGTAAGTTTCACCACAAATTCTGCTTCAAATTTAAACTATTGATAAATCAACATAATATAGAAATAACCCAAGACCAGAAGGAGGCAATGAGCAATCTACCAGTTGTTTCTATGTAAAGTTTCATTGCAAATTCTCTTTCTAAATTATCCCACATATCAAGATTCATAAGCTCATGACCATAAGACCCATTGGAGAAAAACCCGATAACTCTTTTTTCATTTATCCGAAGTTTCCTCAAATTTTTCCTTCTCGACACAAATTACGTTTCTCAAATCTAAACCACTTCATACATCAAAATTCAAAACACCCACAATTGAAATCCCCAAAGGCGAAAAACCCAGCATCCTATTCCAGGTACTAAAGATCAAGATTCTAGTGAGAGAAATTATTCCATATTTGATCACTTCAACTGAGAAAAGACTTACTTGTAAGACGCCATAGATGACCAGAGTACTCATGATCCCTGCAACAGAGAAAACCCATTTCCAGATACTTTGTTTCGTCACAAGAGTTTTTAGAAGAGGCAGCGGCCATGGCCAACCCAACTCAAGCCGAACTGCGAATTCAGGCCATTTTTATGCAAAAGAAAAGAAAGGTAGACTCTAATTTGATTGTTTAGAGCCTAGGCTCTACACAAACGGCACCCATTTTTAAAGGAACATACTATTCGCATCCAGATTTTAGCTACTTCCACCCTTAACTTTAATACTTCAACCTTTAAACCAGGTGGTGTTATCATAAATCTGATTGAAAAGGTTGTCACCTGTGTCTTGGGTGGCAATAGCAATAACATGCATAAAAATAACAAATTTCCATTTAGAAACCGCCCCGATATTTACTTGATGACTGAATTTCCCCGTCTTGAGGAAGACGACCTTCGTGCATGCGTTCCCATGAGCTCTCTAAAAACGTGCCGAAATTATGTCCCGAAATTTCGTGATAAATTTCGACTTCTAACTCGATTTGGTTTTCGAAGGAATTCTTGCAAAAGCCTTTGGAATGAATGATATTCGAAGGTTGTGAAAGAAAAAGCCCATTCCACAAAAAAAAAAATTTTGGCATTCTTTTTGTAACTCCTTTCCCTAATGCATCTTCTCTATAATTTTATATGCCGCTCCCTCACGATTTCAGGTAAAATGGATTTACAAATTCCTAACAATGCTCTTTGTTCATTATTGAGATATTATTCTCTCAAGTGCGCACGGGGTGCAATTAGGAAATCTTTATCATTGATGTTAATCCTATCTTCAAATTATGAGATCCCAAAATTAATGTTAGGTGGGGTTTTACCTGGGAGAGTACATGAATAGTATGTACTCCTAAGTGAGTATAATATATTTTGGCTATACGAGGGGTCGGTATTTGTGTATTTGCTTTGGCTTGAAAAGTTTGCTAGAAGTTAAAACCAAGGTTTAAAAGAAAGGAAAAATTACAAAACACCTCAAAATTCAGACTTCCTAATAACTTCCCCCCACCAAAGTTTTTTTTTTCTTTTTTTTTTTTGGCAATTTTTACCTTAAATTTAACTTTTCTAGCAAATACTTCAAAGTCAAAAAGTCATATTTTTTGACGAAAATACTCATACCCATACAACCAAATATTAACGTAGAAAGAATGCGGTCCAGCACAAATTTAGGGCAGTCTGGCACTTTGAGCTGTTGGAAAGCATGGATATGGGCAATCTGGCACTTTGGGCTCATGGAAAACGTAGGTCCGGCAAAAAATAAGAGCGGTCTGACACTTTGGGCTTCTAGAAAGCATGTGGTCCGACGTAAAATAGGGGCAGTCTGGCACTTTGGGCTTCTGGAAAGCATGTGTCCGGCATAAAATAAGGCGGTCTGCCACTTTGGGCTCCTGGGAAGCATGCAGTTCGACACAAAATAACGGTGTTTCGACTCTTTGGCTCTGGGTTCTTAAGGGGTCCGACAGTTGTTGCATTGGGTCCGACACTTTGGTAGCAAGCGACTCCACGTCAATGTTTAGCTATATGGGTATGGACATTTTTGTAAAAAAATGACTTTTTGACTTGGGGGTATTTGCTAGGAAAGTTAAATTTGAGGTAAAAGTTACTAAAAGAAACTTGATTGGGGGAGTCTGTCTAACTCGAGAAAAGTTTCATGTTATTATGGTCTAATGGCGATTGTCAAGGTTAGCTCAGATGCCTTAGGCATGTTTGACAACGTGAGCATGGAAAATTTATCGGATTTGGAGATCTTGACTCACGATCACTTATGTTCTAAAGACCTACAGCAAGAGAATACCGTATTTGAAAGCCACTAATTATTTTGAAAACTATTAGGTGCTTGTATTTCTCACTGATCTACGCGAAAAAAAAAAAAACTTATGTGATAACTTGTCATGGTGAGAGTGGTTATTGGGAAAGGGGATATTGATGTAATTAAGACTTTTAATTTTTATTAAAATTTAAATTTGGGGCTATATTAGGTTTTTAATCTTCTGTAGTAGTATTTATGTCTTCTTGTTCTTCTTCTTTTAGATACTTGATGAGTAGAATTGAAATTTTATTTTTTAAAGATGAAGGGTTAAGATTTTATTAGGTTTCTTTTCTTTTATAAGTATGTGCCCTATTTGACAAGAAAAAAAGGGAGTAAAGTGAATAAATTTTTTTGTTGGGATTGTATAATGTACGACCATTTATGTTTGTTACAAGGAGGCCACACATACTCATAGCCATTAAATGTCAAATTAGATGGCTTGGCATATGTCACCAAGTTCAACAAGTTTTTTTTTTAATTTTGAGTCTTATCAATGACGCTCTTGCAACTACCCAATATGAATTTTGACGGACAAGAGTGATTGCAACCTCCTTGTAACAAAAGTAAACTGTCAGTTGTTATACTTTTTTATTTTTTTGGATCTTATGAAGAAGTCATTTTGAATTAGATTTTCCGGCGGATCCTACAAGAGGGCATATTCTCTCATTATTTATTCTTATATTTTATTTTTTTGATTTGTTATATTTCCTTCCCCTCCTTCTATGCATCAGGTGGCACTAGAGCCTAGAGATCCATATACTATGGTGCTCTCACAATCATCTATCGATTCAGTTATAGGGTGTGTGGATAATGCATCAGAGCCTAAAGATCCATATAGCATGATACTATCACAATCCGCTAATGATCTAGTTATAGAGTGTGTGAATAATGTGATAGATTGTATTAGCAAACTAATAGAACAGTTTCTACGTGATCTTGATAGTTCTTTACAACATGGGAAATAAGAAAATGAAGAGGCAAGCCTTACTGCGAAGATGTTTACAACAAGCCAAATGTGCTACAAATTTTGACAATCAGTTATGAATGTCAACACTAGCCGTAATATATGAAATACAAACATTTGAGTTCAAGATCCCCAAGCTCTACTACAAGTTGTAAACAAAATGTTTGAAAATTTTGTTTGTTAAAGACAACATACCAAGGGGATTGGTGAGACTTCATCACCAATTATTCGAAATGAGTCTAAAGGATATGATGGCTTGAGGTCGAGCTTCTCCCAAGCTCAGGAGAAAGTTGAAATGATAGTTTTTTTTTTAAAAACTCAAATTTAGGTTTAGGTTAAAATCTTCTTTAGGAGTGTTTAAATTTATTTTGTTGTTGTACATAATTGAGATGCTAAATTGAAATTTTATAAAAATGAAGAGTTAGGATTTGATTAGGGTTTCTTCTAGAATAAATTATGTCTTTAGGTTCTATTTTTTCTTCTATAAATATGAAATTATGTTTACACTCGCATCCGCGTCAATCTCTGGGATGAGATCTGCTTAAATCTTAGTAAAACTTCAATAAAATTTGTAAAAGATAGAGAGAGTGGGGTCGCTCAAATTATAGGCCCAAAATGGTATAGATCTATTCAGATTTGATCATTTCTTGGGTCCACTGGAAGCGTCAGCTTCCAAATCTATGAATTTTACATTAAAAACTCTTTAAAAACTTTATAAACCAAGAAATAACAGAAAATATATAAAATAAAACTAAATTAGATGAGAAAATTAACTAAAATTGAGAAAAAAAATGGGACATACCTCTGGGGACCCGGAATCCGGAGTTTCATGCTTAGATCAAACCACTCTTATGATTTACATTACCATCTCCTTTTAGATGCCTATAGTTGCTGGATTCAATAGATCTAAGGTATTTTTACTTAGATCTAGGATTCATGAGGCAGAGGAAAAGCTAGGGAATTTTTTGTAGTATCTGCCTAGGTTTTTCTGAGGATTTAGAAGGGTTTTTCCTTAGTTTTCTAAGGTTTTTGGTGGCTCCTAAGCTTAAATTTGAACTTTTTTGATTTACTGGAATTTTTAGAGATCTTTTAGGATCTTTCCTAAAACGTTTTTGGATTTTTTAAGGGGTTTCCCTATTTTTAGGTATTGTTTGGGCTATTTTTCAAATTTGGGATTTTCTAAGGATTTATTGATCTCACTTTTTGGTTCTAGAGGACGGGTATTTATAAGACTCAATTGGTGATTTTTCTTGATTTTTTTGATTTTATTTTTTATTTTTTCGAGTTTATCTTAAATTTTTAACTTTATCATAAAAAAGCATGTTTTTACTGCATCATCGGGTCTTACTGGGCCCATGACCGGCTTTGAGGGCCTGCCCAATGCGCCTCGTGTTGGGCGGGTCACCCTGGCCATTAAGCAAGACCCTATTGGTCATTTTCTGGATCTTTTTATTTGTAGATCTGATTCAAGCGATTCTTAGACCGTTAGAAAGCTCTTGGGGTCTACTTTGACTTGGTATAGGATTTAGGCAGTTTCGAGACAATTATATTGAGTCTATGTTGTCTATGGTCTACTATGATTTTTGTGGTCCTTCTAGCTCATAATCAAGGTTTTTAGGAGTTCCCGTAGCCATAATTTTGAAGGGGGTGTCTACAAACTATTAGACTAGAAAAAGGGAGTGAAAAGAGCTTCCTCTATAAACACAATTTATCTTTGTCTCTCTCTAAACGGCTAGTAACAAGGGTTCCTAATCCAAAAATCAAGGCTCTGCAATCACCAGCCTCACGACACCCTTTCTCTGATCTCGGGTTTAGCCTCACACGCTCTATCAATTTTCACTAACATTAGCATCAGAGCATCTAAGGTTTATCTTCCAT
>NW_006497454.1:314461-325673 GCF_000471905.2 Amborella trichopoda
GACAACTGTAAATAAAATAGTATACTACATGATTTATAATAACAAAATTAATAAAAAAAAAAAAAATTGGTTATCAATGTATAAATTATTAGAATGCGTACCAATTTTCTTTAATGTTTTAGGTTTCTAGAATAAATTAGTGGAAGAGATTGTTAGTACTAAGTAGAAAGAGAGAGATTTCAAATTGCCTCATTATACGAATCCTATCTTTAAATTAATATTACTAAATTTATGTTAAAGATGATCATGTTATAAAAATAAAAAATATAATCAGACCATTTATTCCTAGGTTGTATTAAGAAATACCTTTTACTTTCTTAACAAGAAATACTTATTGTGTTATCTTTTATTATTTTTTACAAGAAAAATATGATACTTGTTGATTATCTTTTTTTTCTTTTTTTTTTACAAAAGAAGAAGATGTTGTACTACATTTTTTTTTGCTTGTTATATTACTTTTTATTTTTTTTTACAAGAAAAATAAAAAAATGATGCTGCCAAAGTATATTTTATTTTTTTATGCATTTTGTTTTATTTTTTTGCAAGAAATACTTTCTATATTACTTTGTATATTTTTTACAAGAAAAATTAAAAAATGTTGTATTATCTTTTTTATCTGTATCTTGAAAAACCTTTTATTTTTTATTGTTTCTATTTTTTTACAACAATATTTTTTGCCTTTGTTTATTTTTTTTTACTTTTTTATGCCTTTTGTTTTATTTTTTTACAAGAAATACTTATTATATTACTTTGTATTTTTTTTACAAGAAAAATTAAAAAATGTTGTATTATCTATGGGGTTCAAACTCTAGACCTCCCCCTAAAAATCAAAGATGTCAACCAATACCGCCACGTTGCCTAATGTGAATATATTAGCCTCTATAATAATATATATTCATTTGTCTTACTTTAATGATTTTTTGTGGAAATTATCCCACATCGAAGGATGAGCTTTGCTTTGTTCTCTATATATTCATGTGTAATAGATGATGCATTGCGCGTGTAAATAAGCGATCGGGCCGACTTGTGAGGTGAGTCACCACCACATGTACAGGTTTTTTAGGTGCCACGTAGTGAATCGCCCGGTTTTCTCTGGACAAGGGTGATTCCCGGTTTTTTCATGGAACTGGCTCGGTTGCAGACAATTCTCAAGTCGAACCCGGTTCTCTCTGGACACGGGCAATTCCCGGTTTTTTCATGGAACTGACTGTTCTCTCTGGACAGGGGCGATTCTCGATTTTTTTATGGAACTGGCTCGGTTGCAGACGATTCTCGAGTCAAGCCGGACTCGCCATGGAACTGGCTATTCTCTCTGAACACGAGCGATTCCCGGTTTTATCATGGAACTGGCTCGGTTGCAGATGATTCCCAAGTCGAACTCGATTCTCTCTGGACACGGGCGATTCCCGATTTTTTCATGAAATTGGTTGTTCTCTTTGGACACGGGCGATTCCCGATTTTTTCATGGAACTGGCTCGGTTGCAGACGATTCTCGAGTCGAACCGGGGCAAGTCCAGCTCGACTCGACGAGTTTTTAAACCATGCTTTAGATAGGTGTACCCCGTCCAAAGGGTGCAATAGTAACCGTTATTGCACTCACAACTACCGTGTTATTGGACGTTAAAAAAAAATTCATGACGCGCAAAATAACTCCATTGCATCCCAGGTGGACAATGCTATCGACAACTACGTTTGCAAACAAAACACCGTGCCTTGTAGAGTAAGATATATAATAACTCCATTTCATCTTTGCAAAAAAAAACACCGTGCTTTGTAGAGTCAGATATATAATGGAAAAGTGTACGATAAGATGATTTATTTTTAGTATAAGGAGTTATAGATCTTGTTAACTATTAAATGTAAAATCAGATGGCTGAGGGTATCTTATTAAATGAATACAAAATCTAAAATAAAACTATTCTAATTATATGACACACGACATGTTATCGAGTTTTATTGATTGTGACCTATATATAGTTTTAAGTATTCAAAATTGAAGCCTTCTACAAACCCATCTTTAATTCAATTCCAATAAATATCCAAATGTCCAGGTAGGGAGATAAACACCACAAAACGCACCAGGGTATTCATATCCAATAAACAATAAACGCTCAAATGCCTTTGTAGATAGGTGAACACTAGACACAACGGAATTAGGTTAATAAAAAGCATAAAAGGAACAAATTGTTAGGTGATAGTAAAGGCGAGTGTTTATAATAAAAATTTTGATATAATGGAACATGAACTAAATGAAAGTGTGGTCTTTCGTGGACTATATTAAATAAATAACATTTATACCGCTCTGTGCTTTACAAACTAGGCCAGTCGGTTAAGAAAATCCTATGTTACCTGTTAATAGATAACTATCTGATAAAGATTTTAATAGGTCATTCCTTGATGAAGTCGGACTATATCCTGATGAGTGAGCCAATGGACTGTGTGGCCCTTGTGTGTGATGGTCATTCAAAGACGGGTCAAAACCTCATCTGCGTACCATCACAAGGTATGCATATGATATAATCCCTTATGGGTAGTGTTTTCAATAAAGGTTCTTAACTCTGGTCAAACAAAAAAAACGAAAGAAAGAAAAAAAGTGAGGTTAAAAGTCTTAGGAGTCGTTTGGATACTTGAAAATATATTTTCAGAAATTTTAGGACTGAAAAATATTTCCACCCATAATCGTTTTCCTCATTCCAAGAAAAAAAAAAAAAAAAATCTGAATCATTGTCTTTACCCTCTGAAATTGATTTCCAGCCAAACTTCCTTAATTTTGAAGATGTCTACTTTCCAAAATACAATTAATTCCATAAAAACACTATCACGCTCAAATTTTACGTTTTGGAGAGACAAAGCATCTTAAAATTCTAAAGAGAGAAACTATTTCTAATTTTAGAGAGAATTTTAAGAGAAATTATCACATAGCTTTTACAAAGAAAAACTATTTCAAAATTTAAGTTTTAGAGAGAGAAATATCTGCAAATTTTAGAGAGAGAAATAATGTCAAATTTTTGAGAGAGAAGTAATTAAAAAAATTAGAGATAGAAACTATATGAAATTTTAAGTTTTAGAGAGAAAAAGTACTTGAAAATTTTTCAAAAGAGAAACTATCTCAAAAATTTTAAAGAAATAAGCTATCTTTAATTTTAAGTTTTAGACCTGAAAATTTTTAGGAAGAGAAGCTATCTCAAATTTTTTTAGAGAAAGAAACTATCTCAAATTTTAAATTTTTAAAAAACAAATATTTGAAAGATTTTTGTGTACGGGAAGGGCGTTTCCGTTTAAAAAAAGGAATTTTTTCCCTTAAAGGCCTATTTGCATAGAAAGTTTGTTTTGGGGGAAAACGTGAAAGAAAAAATTAGGTTGGGGATAAGTTAGATAGAAAGTGTGGTCTTGGGGTTTCTTTTGTAATTTACTTCTCTATAATAGCACCATTGACCATTCAAGAAATAAGATACTTTCTTAATATTATTAGGATGAACGCAACTAGCCCATTCAAGAAAGATGACAATTTCTTAATATTTAAAAATTTTAATTATGAATTTTTATAATTAAAATATGAGAAATGATCTTATATGACCCTCTCCCATCCATGTGTGTAGGACTCCCATCCATGTGTGTAGGACTCCAAAGGATCACCATTAGGACTCCAAAGGATCACCATTAAATTTAGCACAGATCTATAAAAAAGTTAAATCTCACACTTATGTGATAACTTTTCTAGATATGCATGCCAACTTTAATGGTGATCTTTTGGGGTCCTACACATATGGGTAGGAGAGGGTCCTGTAGGATCATTACTCTATCAAAAAATTTAAAAAGAAATTATCTCATATATTAGGTTTTAGAGATAGGAAGTACTTGAAAATTTTTAAAGAGAGAAACTATCTCTAAATTTAGAGAGAGAAACTATATCTAATTTTAAATTTTATGGAGAGAAAGTATCTTAAAATAATAGATAGAGAGAGAAAAACTTTATCAAATTTAGAGAGAGAAACTACTTCAATAATTTTAGTGAGATAAACTATCTCAAGTTTTTAGAGAGAGAAACTATCTCATATTTTAAGTTGTAGAGAGAAAACTATCCTAAAATGCTAAAGAGAAACTATATCAAATTTTAGAGAGAGAAAATAGTTAAAAACTTTTAAAGAGAGAAACTATCTCAAAAACTTAAGTTGAGAAAATATCTTAAAATTGTATAGAGAGAAACGACATCAAATTTTAGAGAGAGAAACTATTTGAAATTTTTTTAAGGAAATAATCTCAAATATTTAGAGAGAGCAACTATTTTAAATTTAATGAAAAAAATGACATTATAATGAATAATATAACAAAAAAAAAATTAAAAAAATGAAAATGTTATGCATCAATGTACCATCCGAACAGTCAGATTCTATTTTATAAGAAATATTTTCTTGAAATACCTTTCAAAGGAAATCAATTTTTCCAAGTAATCTTTTTTTCATGGACCCAAACAGCCCCTTAGCGTGAGCCTCAATATTGCTGTGCTGCTGCCCTTGACGTCAGTTTTGATGCTCTAAGAATGAGGGTTGAGAAGAATGAGGAAGACGTGGCCACTCTCAACCAAGATGCTGAGGTGTTTGAGGATGCACCCACAATGCCTTTGATTCTAATGAGTTGTCCATGTTGTTCCCTACAAATTATGTCTCAGGACTCTTTTGAAATTGGAATCGTATATTATGAGATCATTTATTTTTTGTGCAAGGAGGTCACAATTAGTACTAATCATTAAATGTTAAATTGGATGGCTTGAAGTGTATCTTAAGTTCGAAAAATTCTTTTCTGAATTTGGAGTCTCGTCAATAATACACTCACAACCATCCGATCTGAAAACTTACGGACAAAAGTGATTGGAAACACTATGTATTAAAAATAAATAATCTTTTTATATACTTTCCTTTAAAATTGATTCTCACATTACTCAATTCCTTTGGTTGTTAGTGCTTGTGTATTTCCTGTGTTTTTATGGCTTGGTATTGAACTTTTTAGTCATGAGATTTTCAATGGTGATGGAAGTGCATATTTGAGACCCTTCTTTCTAATTTACTATTGTGTTTGCTATGAGCTTTTCTTGTGGTGGATGTCATGCTATGAGCTTTTTTCTTTTTCCTTAGATATCACGGTGTACTCCTATTCAGCCCTAAGTTGTATTCTAATTTTCTTTTTTCTAATTTTCTAAGTTGTATTTTAATTTTCTTTTTTCTAATGTTTCTTTTTTTCCAATTTTTTCTAAGTTGTATTCTAATTTTCTTAGCTGTATTCTATTTTTTTCTTCTATTTTTTTCTAATTTTTTTTCTAATTTTTATTCTAATTTTTTTCTAATTTTTTCTAAGTTGTATTCTAAGTTTTTCTAAGTTGTATTCTAATTTTCTAAGTTGTATTTCTAATTTTCTTTTTTCTAAGTTGTATTCTAATTTTTTCTATGTTGTATTCTAATTTTCTAATTTTCTTTTTTTCTAAGTTGTATTCTAATTTTCTAAGTTGCATTCTAATTTTTTCTATGTTGTATTCTAATTTTCTAATTTTCTTTTTTTCTAAGTGTTATTCTAATTTTCTAAGTTGTATTCTAATTTTTCTAATTTTCTAAGTTGTATTCTAATTCTCTTTTTTTCTAATTTTCTAAGTTGTATTCCAAGTTTCTTTTTTCTACACCTATTCAGCCCTAAGTTGCATTCTAATTTTCTTTTTTCTACAGCTATCATGGTGTACTCCTATTCAGCCCTTAGATATCATGGTGTAGGCCTATTCTAATTTTCTTTTTTCTACACCTCGATCTATATTCATTCTAGCGGCTTGTAGATCACCATGACAAAACTAGGTGAGCTTAAGTTGTGATCCCGGACCACAAATTCCTAGGCATGTCAACCTAGAGCATGTTTTTATTTTTGTAAAAATATGTTATGAGAGCTAACACAAAAAGGAAAATATGATCTTTTGCCACATTATGTATTCATTCAGAAAGGACCACGCAATGTCGTCTATAAGAAGCTACTGTGACCGTAAGAAGGCGCTGCTCAGTGGTATGTCAGTATGTCTTACTTACCAAAATGGAGCAGAGCAATCTGCAACAAGGGAAGCATAGGCAAAGGAAGTAGTTCTCGGGCCTCAGAGTTTCGTTAAGTTTTAGCAGCCTGTCCTCCGTCGTCGTATCAACTCGGATGATAGTAGGAGGCAGGTAAAGCAGGTAAAGAATAGTTTTTCTTTTCTTTTTCTTTTTTTTTGGATGATAGTAAGAGGCAGATAAAGCAGGTAAATTTGTGGTTGCTATGATGCCTGTTTTTTTATGCCTTAAGTAATATAGTTTCTTTGCCACTCTTCTTCATCTCTTGGGCTTGGAGATAGAATGTGAGCATATGGGGTGGGCAAGCCAATTTTTAAATGGGATGGAGATGGGCGAGCGAGGGAGTCATGTAAGTAGAGGGTGTGAGGGTAGGATGAGAGAGAGAGGGAGGGAGGGAGGGAGGGAGGGGGTGGTTAGGCAGAGACGGAGGGAGTGAGGGAGAGAGATGGGGAGAGAGAGAGGTGAGGTGATGATGAATGTATGTAGGGAGATGGAGGGAGTGAAGTTGATGATGCACTTCCACTTTCACACTTTTTTGCAGACACTTTGATATGGTTTATAGAACACCATGTACGAAATCTATACACAAGTTGTAACAGTCATGGTGGTTGAAGAAGTTCATGTTGAAGTTTTCGAGTCGATAATGCAACTGAGGCATCAGAATCAGAACATGAGGTTTGAGAGCCCAGAAAAACTTCCTTTGGGAATATAATTGTAGTGGGTAGACACAACGGGATTAGGGAGTACAAATAGGCATGTAATTTTAATTGTAAAGAGAGACATTTTGCGAGATCCTATACTCATGTGAAAGCTCACCTTTTTGGTCAACCCTGCAGGCAAGAACCTAAAAGAATCTCATGTTGTTCTAGAATATCAAAGGGAGTAGGACTCAAAAGGATGCTGAGTAACAATAGATATATCATTATTCTCCTCTCTATTGAATCAACTAATAGAAATAGAAAGGAAAAGGAAAGATTCAAGCCAAAATTCCAATTTTGCTTAATATAGAATGTGGATGCGACAGTTGCACGGTTCACAATTCTAGACCTCATCAGTCGAGGGGAATGACATGCGACTCCATACGGCCATGAAAATCAACTATAGGAAGGGAATCTTATTACAATGAATTTGCATTTTGGGGATGACAATTCTAACTATAGGAGTCATTTGACACCTCCGCTTCTGTGATTTCAATTTCTAATATGATTCGAAATCACAAGTGTTTCCAACAACTATAGTCAAACCACCTAATCTAAGTAGGAAAATTTGTTAACCAAAGAAAAATGGTGGGCTTGGCATCCAATGACTGAAAGATACGAATGTAGCTTTGCTGAAAGCAGTAGAATTTTGCAACTCAAGAGGACCACCTTTGGAAGACGGTTATTTGACAAAGACATGGCCTCCACAACTCCAGAGATGCCTAAAGTAAGAGCCTCATTTTTATACCCAACTTTTAGAAAAAAACAAGGAGCCTCATTTTTTTCCAAAAGACCTACCCAATTTGTTCATTTTTTTGGGTGGTTCAATGGGAATGGATCCCTTATTTGTAATAGAAATGAAACTCAAGACATTATGTTGTAGTTACCTGCACCCCTAACCACCTAGCTTTGAGCCCATTCCTAACCTATACTTCTTATTAACTAATAAAAAATTTAGCATTTTGGACAATTACGAAGAACTGGGGGCACATTTTGGTCAAGATCCAAGAGAGACCATACTGATCAAGAAGTCCAAGAGCTAAAAGTACTTCCTCTCCTCAACTCCCATTTTATCCTTAGGCAGGGCAGTGAGAGAATTGGATGGGTGCCAGCCAACTAAGATCAGGTTTATATAGCACCTCATTCTATAACCTCCTCCTAACAAGTCCACCCACCACTCTGGTATAGCCACCACCTAACAAGCGCATTCACCTTGCTGGTGGCCCGCAAAAGCCTGGTTTACCTGTCTTCCCTAAAAACCAGGCTCTTTGCTAGTTACGGTTAACAAAAGGACCCTCGACCTGGACCCTTGCATGGAAGCGGGATCCATTACCTTATCGCTGCATGATATGTAAAAAGGGCGAAGAATCGGCATCAACTGTGTCTACATTGTGAATTCGATTGTCAATTATGGCCCTTCCTTTGGCACTCTGTAGGTCTTGCCTACATGCATCGGCAACTACTCCCCACCTCCAGCATCAGGCCTTCTACTAAGGAAGGCCTCAATGTTGATCCTGGTTTGAACCATATGGGTGGAGCTAAATAGGAGTCATCTTAAGGGGGAAATCTCACTTCCAATAGTTGAAAGACATTCATGTCCACTGTACCTGGATGGGCTGCACCAAGGACTTTCACTTCCTTCTCCACTTCGGACTTTTCTAACTGAATTGATACAATATTTCAAAGTCCAACCCCATGAGATTACCAAGATCCATGCACTGGATTCCCCAAGAACCAGGCACAATCAAAATGAACTCCATTAGGTGCACCTATGATAATCCAGTGAAGGCAGATACTGGTGGCTGCAGCTTCTGTTCTGTTGTCCTTTTCTAGTGAATTGGCAGCATAAGAGCAGTGTTCTGAGGTACGAGCACTCCTAGTGGGGTCGAGCAATCATGGGGCTCCCCCTTGGTGGTGAAGTCATGAATTGTCCCAAACAGATGTCCGCCTGCTCTGCTGTCTAGAACATGTTTTCAACGAGGTCAATAAACTCAACAGACCCCTAGGAACCTCCTTCACCACAGAGGAGAGAGGCCAATGCTTGAGCAAATACTCTTGCAATGGAGGGACCAATCACACAATGTTGGCAGCTTCTCACTCACCCCTAAAACACAAAAGGGTCCATTAATTCTGGTCTGTAAGGCACTGAATTGGCAGGCGAGTTAAGGCCCAAGGTCTCTTCCCCTATCTTCTTTCCCTTCTCCCCTTTTTTGTCACTTTCCTGGTGGATCACCAAGGTTTCTTTCTTTCTGCAACATTTAAGAATGGCAACCACAGCTTGCGAGAGAAGTTTTTGTTCCTTAGATACGATATATAATGGATTCAACTTTATTCCAAAAAAATAAAAAATTCACAAAATATCTGTCACTCTCAACTACAAAACTCTTTGGCATTATCCAAGAATGACACCATGACCTACATATACCAATATTTATAATTTACAACAAACACAACCCATCCCCCAACCAAACCTCTCCCCGTGAACAATGTTAACATACCAGAGTGAAAGAGAGAGAGAGAGAGAGAGATGTCTCAGTCGGCATCCCCTAAACCATCACTTCCATCTCCTTTCTTTGAAATTGGTGCATAGTGATGGTTAGACTTCTTGCTCTGTGCAGCAATTTCTGCATTCTTACGAAGAACGGCACCTGGTGATGGATATGGCCGCTGCTGAAAAAGTGGACCCTGCAAAACAATTCCCAAGACAGGTTCTCAGTTCATTGCACTGCATCAACAAGAAGATTCACACACATGATGCAAAAACATACAGTAGCAGTGGTATCTGCAGCTCGTGGCTGTACTCCTTTGAGGCCCACTACCCTGCAACATCGTCATCAGCAAATTAATATTTATGATGGAAGCTCAATGTAGAACAGAAGCCTGTGTAATATGAGGCATCAGCTAATAATCACAAAGAAATATTTATCGTATCCCCAAAAATAACATATGCGACAAATGTTCCTAAAACTAATTTTCTCCCTACTTATTCCACATATGTTTCACGTAGATGTTATCTTCTTTTGCCTCTTTAAATGCAAGTGGATATTATATGTAAATATATGGTGATTGTCAGAGCTTGAAAGACAGCACAATCGCAGGCATTGTCAGTCAAAATACATATTTGATGACTATTCTACAAGTCCAAGGCTAATATGCATAGCATATAGGTAGATAAGGAAATGCCTACCATCCACCACGAGGTGCATCCGAATATGAACTTGGATCCATTGGATCTAATTCGTCATCATCAGAGTGCCTATGTTTCTTGTTCTCTCTCCTATGACCCCTTCCCATGGGTGGTTTACCGCTTGGCCTGTAATGGGAAGAAACAACCAACAGACGTAAAATTAGAAAAAGTTAAGATAATCACTACTCTAACAGAAGTTCATTGTTGGATCCAATTTAACTGCTACCCAATACGTTATACTCCAGTTAAATAATTTATATTTCATTCTACTTTCAACAATGTACCGTCTGCTTTTTCTTTTATTTTATTAGGCAAAACTTCTTGTATAATGCATCATACATGGCTTATAAATATCTTTCCATGGCAGTTCTGAACATGTACACACCAGCACAAAAGCCAACCACTTCGTAATATTTCCAAACAAACATCATGTTCCTCATGAATGCAGATAGTAGAAATGAGCATGTTGTACGAGTTTCGCAAAGCATAATTCGTATCACTCATAGACTTGAATCACGTCTACCAAATTGACACATAGTTTAGACTATTCTAAAGTTTTTCCTCTGCAACTCGCTTTTAACAATTATAACCGGCTCAACAAATTAACTCTTCTCAGCTAACAATTTGATTGATCAAGCTTAACTCGGGAGAAGATAAGAACAAGAATATCCTCTTATTGATTTTGTGAAAGGGAAAACATGACTGGTCCTTTGTATGATGGAACCCCTGCAGGTCTTTATTTTCAATATGATGGTTTCTGTCCTTGCAGTTCCCAGGGTAACACAAAAACTTGCACTTCCTCCTCACATTTGTGATGAGGCCAAAAGGGGTACCGTCGTCAAAATTCATCTATGAGAGGTGATTGGCAAGTACTTTCTCCAAAGGTAATACAAACATACATACATACATATGTATATAAATGGAAAAGTATATAAATAGACCATTTGCTTTTGGTACAAGGAGATCATAATCACTCTTGTCCGTTAGATTTCAAATCAGGTGGTTGTGAGTGTATCATTTATTAGATTTAAAATTCAAAGAAAAATTTCTCAAACTTTGTTACAACTCAAACAAACCAATTTGAAATTGGATGGCCAGAGGTATTTGTGACCTTCATGTAACAAAGGTAAATGGTCTCGTAGTATATTTTAAGATATGCTACACTAATGATGAACTTAGAATTTTCTAATCTAAAAATTTCAACAACAAAAGGCCCTCACAAATATAAAAATTACATTAATAAACTT
>NW_006497454.1:326833-337487 GCF_000471905.2 Amborella trichopoda
CTATATATATATATATATATATATATATATATGAAAAACACTACGCAACGCCTATAGGCGAAAATGAACAGTGATTTTGCCTACCCCGATTACAGTCCAAAGTTCATCGCACGATTACGATTGTCCGATAGTGTTTCATTTTTCATTTTTTTTTACAAATCAGAATGACCTGAAATTTGGAACGTGTATTCATCAAAAATAGGGGAATCATCCAAAAATATAAAAAAATATTTTACATGAAACAAATTAACTAAAATACCCCCGAAAAGTTTCAGGGTATTTTGGTCTCTTTTTTTCTTTGATAATTTTTTTTTATATTTTTATTAGATGTGCCTCAATAAGATGTACATACCCTCCAAATTTCAGGTTATTCCAATTTGTACAAAAAATATGAAAAATAAAACACTACCGGACAATCGTGACCGCACGATGAAATTTGGACGGTGATGAGAGTAGGCGAAATCACTATTCATTTTCGCCTATAGGCGTTAGGAAGACTTTTCCATATATATATATGGAAAAATTTTATATAAGGTTGCAACCTTAAAATGTAGAACTACGAATGCACCTTAAAACATCGGAAAAAATTGTTTTAATGTTGGAAAACCCTCTAATTGAGCATCTCGACATCGAGATGTATGATTATGAAAGAAAAAATGATTTTGAGTCCAAAAAATAGGGCATCTTACAACACATTATCTAAACCGTCCATTTTCAAAATTTTCTTATGTTTATAGATCGACTTGATTTTAACCATTTTTAGAGTCTAAAATTTTACAATTAGATATGAAAATAGATTTTGAGATAATCCTAATAATATTTTACATCAAAATTATATGTTATGATCAAATTTGAAGGTGCAGCTTAATTGGATTGTTTAAGGTTGCAACCTTATGGAAACCACACCCTATATGTGTGTGTGTGTGTGTATATATATATATATATATATATATATATATATACTCGGAGAAAGTAGACCCAAACGACAATGAAACCTAGAGAGGAAACATAGTTAAGGAAACAAGATACCTCTGCTTGTCATCTCTTTTGCCAGCATCTTCTCGATGAACTGTTGCATGATCCATTTGTTTCTTATTGTTTGAACTGGGAGGTGGGCTCTGCTGGTAAGGAAGTTTGAGAATCCTGCAATCAGAAGACGTATGTTTTATGTTTAAAACCTCTTGGTTGAGTGAAGCTTACCTAGTTTTCTGGCAAGCTTCAAAGAAAGAAAATTAAAAAGCAAAGTCATTCAACAAAAATGGAGCTACCCATCTTTTCCTGAATTTTTTGTGGGATGTTTTCTCCATCAAAATTTCGAAATAAAACCATTTTATCGTGACGAACTTTATTTAGCCTCAAACACTAAACCCTAAATCGTAAACATGTGGTTCACTACCAATAGGAGATACAAATACTAGAGCCTGTAAAGAGTCTCTAAATCACAAATGGGAATAGAGAACGAATCCAATCTGATGGAACAATATAGCTTGTGACAAGCTAGACAAAAGAGCTCTTAATGTGTTTGCTCGATGATATTTTGATGTATCAATCAAAAGGTCTCAGTCTATTTTTAAAGATTTTCTCGCCTTTGGATTCCTTACAATCAATTGGTCCATGAAATTGACCCCAGAGATTTCAAGTCCCTTAACTAAACCTCTTTGTAACTCCCAAGGGAGTGGGTATGCTGTGGATCAAGAAGCCATTTCGAACCCACACAAACTATAATAACAGCTAATCCTAAGTGTAGCTGTTGAAAGTGGGAGCGGGTGTGGGTGCGAGAGCCTGGCATCAACCCTTGGCTGAAGCTTCCTACCTGGGGAGTGCTGCTCAGGGAGCGAACTAGGGGCGATCTCCTATATATGCACTACATTCACATGGAGCACAAGGGGAGCACCCCATATATATGTTTGTATATGTATGTATGTATATATGTGTGGGTGTGTGTGTTTGTGGGTGGGTGGGTGCATGCATGTGCGTGTGCGTGTGCATGTGCGTGCATGTGTATGCACATGCATGCGTGCATGAGTAGTATCCTCAACTGTTGCTATATATATTATTACAATTACCTGAGTGATAAATCATAACAATCACCTGAATGATAAATCATAAATGCATGTCTGTGTATACCTACAAATACGTCCTCTCAGTTTCTTCAGAAGTGATATTTTAAAAATAAAAGAATTAATAATCTATCTTTTAGCATTATCAATATGCTGAACACATGCTAATAAGAACTTTGTTGCTAGAAAGTCCCATAAAAAATTCTGAAATCCAAAGCAAAAGTTAACCAAGATCCTCACAAAACTATGATCCTAAGTAGAGTTAGATAACTACTAATTTATGGGATGTAAATACTTATCCTTTACTCTTCAAAAACCAGTCAGAAAATATCTATCCTTGGCTCTTCAAATGTTTGCTCCATTATTATTTTTATTTATTATAAACTTCTGGTATTAATGCTTGGGAAAAATTTAAGAAATTGTGTTTAAGACTCAGGAGTGTCAAAAAGGAAAATGCATACAAGCTCTGTGTTGCATGGTCTTGGGGGGAAGATTTCAGATTTGGTCAAGCCTTCGTCCCAATAGCAGCATCAATGCTTGCTCCACCTCAGGTTTGAGTAAGGGCATCTTTAAACCATGCGTGGAACTGAAATTTTGGTCAAAAAGATGTTAAACCTCCTAGGACACAAGGATGTATCTTTTAGCCCATCCTGTAACAAATTGGGAATCTCCCTCTATGAGCAGTTACGTCCCCAGCTACTATCGAACACTTGGAGGCCAGTCCACAAGGGTTTGATTTTGGCAAGAGTGGCATCAAGTGTAGCCACGCGGCCAGAATATGTTAGGATATAAATGCCTCCCAGCCCGTGAACATAAATCAGAGATTCTGAATGACAATGTAAGTATTATAGAAAAATAGACAAACTTAGAATTGTTGAAACTGAATCTCTAGGAGACTTATCCTAATGTAGGGTTCCCAAGCCATTTGAGTTAAAGAAGAAATATGGAAAGAAATAAAAAATAACCTTGCAATCATACAATCCCCAAGGTGTTTATTTATTTCTCACGTGGCAACTTTGAGCACTTCCAATCTCAATGCTCAAATAAAGAAGCTCCTAAATGTCCTAATGGTAAAAGAGAGCACCATTGTTTGGTTTCTAATTGAATTCTTATGAATGGCGTCATGCCCATTGATGGGTGGACTCAGGTGCCACAAAATACGTCCATTTGGCACCATATAGCACAAGCATTGATTTGAAAGATGCCTTCATCATTTATCGGAGGAATAAAAGCTAGAGAGCATGTCTTATCAACAGAAAATGATGCTTGTTCCAAGGTGTTCGGTGCTGGAATATTTCAAGCTAGCAATCCTAAATTACAAGTTTTTCTCATGCTAAAACTCTCTATGCAGCTTTGATGCATTGCAATCTAATGCTGTCACTTGTCATGTTGTTAAGTGTAAACGAGTACAAAGAGCATTTCATCTATAGGAAGGTTCTAATTGGGAAGCATAGAATAAAGATTGTCTGCAGAAAGGTGAATAATGATATGTACCTCTTAAACAAAGATGAATAAAACCAAGTCCCTTGTGCTTCTCATTTGTAGGACTCTACTTATAGCGATTCTTCAATCGTTTATGACATATGAGGATACCAATAACATAAGGACCACAATTCGCCAACCTGTTAGGTTGACCTGAGATGTGCCTGGGTCAACCCAACTAGGTCCCCACCAAAATTGGCTTCAACAGTGTCAATCTTTACTATTTTCTTCAATGTCACCTAAGTAGGGTTTATTGCTAATGTGAATAGGTTCGTCAAGAACATGAGCATCTCTAGATTCCAAAAGAGATCTAGTGCCATAGTTATAGAATCTATACCCCTTGAAATTGTCTAAAGATCTAATCATAGTTACCAGGATCGGTATCGGGATTGGTTCTGGGATCGGATCTGAACTGCTGGATTGTGAAAGACTAGAATGTCCCTAGGCTCCGGATTTTTGTCAGTACACCCTAAAATTTAAGAATTGAGATCTCAATATGTTGGGGAGCTCAATCTGGGGTCAAATGATAAGTTCTACAAGTCAAGCTCGTCCTTAAGTGCATTAAACTAAGGTTCCTAGGCTGAGAATGCAATAATTTCATAATATTTTATTTTTTTAACTCTTATGAGTGTACTTATATTTTATTTTTTTAACTCTTATGAGTGTTCTTATATTTTATTTTTTTAACTCTTATGAGTGTAATTATATTTTATTTTTTTAACTCTTATGAGTGTACTTATGAGTGTACTTATATTTTATTTTTTTAACTCTTATGAGTGTACTTATATTTCAATTAAGCAATAAAAAACTTTAAAGAAATTGAAATTTTATAAAAAAAAAAAGAATAAATCATCATATACTACTTTACATATTCTTTGAGTGTAGTTTAAGACTTCATGTAATAACAATCATGGCCATCTATTTTCGCTGTCGTATTAAGAAAAGTATTAAGTTCAAGCATAAGATTCCAACTCGTGACCTGTCATAGAGGCCTGGATGGATAGTATAGTTTACAACCACCAGAAATCATGTGTGAGAACAAAATATGCAATTAATATATACCTAAAACGTACAAAATAGCCATTAATTAGCTTTAAGTTAGACCTCAAGGTTTGAACTTGTGATCTGTGAAAGAGCCAAAGAGGGAAAATATAGTCTACCACCAAGGGAACCTCGACTGAGTTTAGCTATGAACCCTCCAATATGATGCTAAGGAATCTAGACCCCATGTAAATCTGGATCTCGAACCCTAATAGGAAGGATCGAGCTTTCAAAGTTTATACATCACAAAGGGGGAAGATCCCCCTCCCTGGAGCGGAGCAATGAGCTTCTAGTGTGGATCTACCCCTTGATTTGGAGATCCCAATAACTACGTATCCCATAAAAGAATGTTACTTGGTTTTACTACGCAACATTGATATCTCATTGGATGAGACGAGTACCTCGGCGAGACACTTCTAACTTCGTAGACGAGCAAAGTGGTAGTTCCTTACCATACCAAAGCTCATAGGGCATTTTGTTAACTAACTTAAGAGGAGGCCTACAAAATATGCATCATATACATCATAATAACATCGGTCTAAGAAGGGTAAGGACCTTCAACTTTCCCAAAACCTGTCTCAAGCCCGAGAAAAGGAGGTAGGTCGTGCTAGGTAGGCAAAAACGTAAAACTTCGCCAAAACTTATCATGAATCCTGAATCTACGTTATTTGCTTATGTTGGGCATTCACTGTAAGCAACATGCTGCATTGGAACTGGGTACAATAATAATTAAGCAAGGGTTAGCTAGGGCGCTCCCCGAAAATTATGTGCCGTAGCGCCGCCCGGTTGCGGTGAAAAATAAGCAAGGGTTCCCGCAACATTCTGGACGAGTGAGGTTAAAGAAGCTAGTTCAAGTTAATAGGATTAGTTCAGTCACACAGAGAATGTAGAAACGCTTAACAAGTAAGAGTATGGAGTTAGTGGATACAATTAAATGAAAGAGAGTAAACATAGCTTGTCTACAAGAAACTAAGTGGACAAGGAAAAGCTAAGAAAATAGATGAGTATAAACTTTGATATAAAGGAAAGCATAATAATATAAATGGCGTAAGCATAATAATGCACAGATTTAAAAAATAAAGTGGTTAATATCAAGAGAATAGGTAGTAGGCTCCTATTTATTAAACTTGTATTAGGGAAAGAGATAAATAACGTAAATAGTACTTATGCACCACAAGTAGGATTAGAGGAGAGAATTAAGAGGCAATTCTGGGAGGACATGGATGGACTTGTCCAAGACATACCAAACGGAGAGAGGACCTTTTTAGGAGAGGACTTAAAAGGTCATGTAGGGAAGGATAATAGAAGATGTGAAGAGGTACATGGGGGATATGGGTTTGGTAAAAGAAATGAGATGGTTGAGGCTATTCCAGATTTTGTTATGGCCTACAACCTAACAATAGCACACACTTACTTTAAAAAGCGAGATGAACATTTAATGACTTATAAAAGTGGATAATATAAAAGCCAATAGACTTCTTCCTAGTTAAGAAGGTAGATTGACCATCATGTAAAGATTGTAAAGAGATGGAAGAAAAGGGGTGAAATTAATAAATGTCCAAGAACTAGGTGGTGGAATTTAAAAAATGAGACGATAGACTTATTTAGTGATAAATTAACTAAAGAAGGAACATGAGGTCAATGTTATGTGGAATGAGGTGGCTGATTGCATAAGAAAGTGGCCAAAGACGTTTTAGGAGAAACTAGAAAGAAAGAATTTTTGATAAAAATACCTGATGGTGGAGTGATGAGGTTCGAAGGCCATTAGCAAAAAATGATCATACTAAAAAACTTGGCAATGAAATAAAAATAATCAAAACGAAGAATAATAAAGAAATACTTAAAAAAATGTTAAACAAATAGTAAGACTAAACGTAAAGCATATGATAATCTATACAACAAATTGAGAACAAGGAAAGGTAAAAAAGATATCTTCAAATTAGCAAAAATGAGAGAAAAAGTGTAGCAATCTAGACCATATTAAATGCATTGAGAGTGAGGATCAAAAGGTCATGGTGAAAGATGAAGAGATCAACGAAAGGTGAAAAGTTCATTTTCAAATGTTATTTAATGACGAACACAATATGAACACAGCGGTAGAAGGAATTGTTGGAATAAATGAGGGCAGACGTCATGGATACATTCGTAAAATTAGGATATCAGAAGTGAAAGAAACATTAAGGAGGATGAAGATAAGAAAGGCTTTAGAACCAGATGGTATCCCAATAGAGGTTTGGAAACGCATGGGGGAGATCAGCAACGACTGGCTGATCAAGTTGTTCACCAAGGTGTTGAGAACAAAGAAAATGCCAAATGAATGGAGGAAAAATATTGTGGTACCTATTTACAAGAATAAATGAGACATACAGAATTGTGTAAACTATCAATAGACCAAACTTATGAACCACACTATGAAGTTGTGAGAGAGTGATTAAGCAACGACTAAGGCATGCAACGAGTGTAACAGAAAACCAATTCAGTTTTATACCAAGGAAGATAACAATTGAAGCTATTTCCCTACTTAAGCAACTGATTGAGAAGTTTAGGACAAAGGAAAAAGACCTCCACATAGTCTTTATTGATCTAGAGAAAGCTTATGATAGAGTATCTCGAGATTTAATTTGCTTGATGTTGGAAAAGAAAGGAGTCTCCAGACACTATATCGACTTGATGAGAGATATATAAGAGGGAGCGCTAACTAGTGTGCAAACAACTAGTGGCGAAACGAGTGAGTTTTCAATGACAATAGGTTTACATCAAGAGTCAACGTTGAGCCCATACCGCTTCATCTTAATTATGGATGATTTAACTAGGCACTCACAAGATGAGGTATCTTATTGTATGTTATTCGCAAACGACATAGTTTTGATCGATGAGACCCGAAGCGACATCAACACAAAGTTAGAATTTTGGAGGGATGCTACAAAATCTAAAGGTTCTAAAATTAGATCGACTAAGACAGAGTATATGGAATGCAAGTTTAGTAATAATAGGAGTAGAAACGACGAGTGTGTAACCCGCTCTGCCAGGATTTAAATTTGATTTGATAGTCGGGGGCCTTCTTGGGGTGTGTAACCCGCTCTGCCAGGATTTGAATTTAATTTGACAGTCGGGAGCCTTCTTGGAGCGTGTAACCAGCTCTGCCGGGATTTAATTTTGATTTGACAGTCGGGGGCCTTCTCGAGGTGTGTAACCCGCTCTGCCATGAATTTGAATTTGAAATTGAAATAAGCTATATGCTCCGAGGCAAACCCGTACCATTGAAGACTGGTAGCTTCCCCTTCTGGTAGGTTGGCGGGAATGGAATTGATCAATGTAAGTCGGGTACGGATTCTTGTACAACTTGGTCCCTTGCACCCTTGGGACTTGCATGCACCTTAAGCTTCTGTCAATCATGAAGTTAAAGGATTTGGTATGCCAACATCATTGGAATGTACTCCTAGAAGGGTCTAATTTGAGCAATTCTATGTCATTTGTTTTCACCAAAATTCATCTATTTTCAAATAGGATCTCAAGACAATAAAATCCCAAAAGATCAATTGAAGTTTCAACTTCAGGGTTGAGACTTTTAACCCTGGAATTCAATACGAGTTCATTCCCTTGTACTTAAACTGTTCTCATATATGGTTTAAACCTCTTAAATGAAGCCATTTTAATGAAAATTATGAACACAAAACACATTAAACCATTGATTTGTTAAAAATTTAACTCCTATTGGACAAAAAGTTCGCTAAAACATTATATTCTCACCAGATCTGCAACTACAATACATCAATTACAATTAAATAGACAAGAGATTGACTTTTACAAGCTCATGTTTGGTAACCTCTTGCCTAATCTCATACCATGTTAACTCAATTTATAATATCCATAGAGCAACAAAGCATGTAATTTACAAGTAAGTTAATTTCAGCAGAATATATGAAGCTATGATGCTCATCCCATGTTTCACAACTTATTTATGCGCGCTGCCTGAAAGAGATCAATGGGATTATTACTTGTGCAGATGCAACAATTGCTTCATATCTTACCAGCTCCATCACTATAAAATTAAAATTAGACTTCCTTCAACAAATCTATTTACAATCAGATGTTCACAAGGCCTATTAGCTTCACAAAGTGCAACTCGTGACTCAGGATAATCAACAGGCTAGAGATTATCTTCTGGCTTATTTTCTTGCATGAAATGGACAAGAAAGGGTCAATTTTCAAATCAGACGCCCACTAATTAGGCTATTCCATAACAATATAACATTTATCATACAGTTTTGAGTATTAACTTGGGAATCTGGTAGAAATGGAAACCAAGACGTCACATTGTGGCCCTCCAACATCCTAACCATCTATGCCTAGAAAAAACCGTATTGTTGAGCAGAGGTAAGGTATGCAGCCCACAACTAAACTTTCGACTCCTTAAGATCTAGAAGACGATTTCCTCAGAACCTTCATTTTCGAAATATCTCCAGCAGGCTTCAAAATGAGAATGAATTCTAGCATTCAAAATTCTTGGATAATGTCTAAACCACTCTAATAAAATGCTCGATTTTATGGAGTTCCTGATATCCGGATTGTCCAACGCATGCTATTCATGTTTAATTTTCAGTAGCCCTTTTTTTTAGAATTCCATTTTTGAGGAATCTTTCCAATGGCAACCAAAGAAAAACCACTAGCTTGAGTGTTTCCCATATTTATCACAGTCCAGAATCCAGACACCATTGCATCTCTGTAATAGTCTCAAGATAGACTATCCTTCATCTATGCTTCTTTTACTTTTGTGTTTCGTTTTGGTTGAGATCCCTTTATTTTATATATACATTTTCTTCTTTTTCTTTTGACAGGAAAAAATTGATTTTGGTAGAGCAAGAAAATAAAAACTGCATGGGAGATAATTGAATTTTCAACTGAATTAATAAATTTTTATGTCAATAAAAGATAAAGAGAAGTTTCTGTTATGAGTCAGAAGAAAAGGATATGCCATTAACTTTCAGCACATGCCTCGATAAAAACTCATCCCACTAACATGCCAAGTTTGAAATCATTTGAGCATAAAAAACTAATAAATATTGCTGAGGGTGGTAGCCGATTTAAGTTTCAAACAACATAGACAGGTCAGGCGAAAAATCACAGGTTCAGTAAAATGGGCAGAGTGTTATTAACTTATTATAGTACATGTTACATTATCTTTCCAAACATACCTCGTACAATGATTGCAATAGCCCCATGCCTGCACAAGATCACGCCCCCATCCACCACATCCCATACACTTTTTAAATATGGAAGATTGGTTAACTCCATTTTCTGCAGCTCCAGTTTTTGTGTTCACTCTATCAACATTCTGTGAATTAGCCCGCTCAGAAAACATTGGTGGCTCCCATTGTGATACATTTGTCTTGGTATTGTAGTAATACTTTTGACCTGTGGAAAAGAATACAAGCTTCAAATTAGATATCTACCACTATGAGTCTATCTGTGTATCTCGTGAAAAGCATAAAGGAGAGGTAGCGTCTGTCCAGTTTAAGCACCAAGCAGACCCCAAATCAGTCCATGTCAGGATTTGGAGTCTTGAACTAAAACTGTTCAGGTCTCAAGAACCTGAACTTGGCCTTGTCTACCGATTCAGATTTAATATTTCATGAACAACTAACAAGTCAAGGAATGGCTTTAAATGGCTAAACTTGGCCTGAATGGCCCATTTTTCTACCAAATTGGGTGGCCCACAATCTTCTTTCTTCTAAGCATTTTTGTTAGAACTACCCAAACTAGTTGACAATAATTGTTCAGGTCAAGTCTCCCAACTTGATTAAGAAAGTAGCCAAAGCGACAAGCACAAATGGGGTCGCCGCCCAATCAAGTTCTCTAGTGGGATTCAGTTTTAATAGCAGTACTCCAAGTCTCTTCCTCTGTGTAGGCATGAGAGAAAGAGAAAGCGAGAGAATTTTCTTTTCTTTTCTTTATTTTTGTTTGGGGGAGGTGCGGGGGTGGAAGAGGGAGGGAGAGAGAGACATAGAGAGAGAGAGAGAGAGAGAGAGAGAGAGAGAGAGCTGTTGAATCATACAATAGCTTCTTCCCAA
>NW_006497454.1:339272-366374 GCF_000471905.2 Amborella trichopoda
TTTCGTTTCGTACTAATTACTTACGTATACTCTACTACTACCTCCTAACTACCAAAACCGAAACTAAGATACTACAAACGAAAGAAGTACTCTCTCTCTCTCTCTCTCTCTCTCTCTCTCTCTCTCTCTCACACACACACACACACACACACACACACACACACACACTTAGAGGAGACTGCCGCTAGGACATCTAGCCATTTCACATTATCTAAAGCACTTAACTTTTTTGGTTATGGGAAACAAGGTAGAGAAACCGCAATATAGGGAAGAATCATACGACATAGTCAAGAGATGTGAATGTGAGGCCAGGTGGCACACTTGATTACGGACTTTAGTGAGACTAGCTGATTATCATTCGGTTAATGAGTCACAATGTAGATGAGAGTTGTTGATGCGCCTCTGGGATGGGTGCTTCTCTCCCTTGGCAGGTGTAGTGACTATTGTGGGCCCCACATCCATTAGAACCCTGCAATAATTATTGTAGGCCTCATGCTGATTATGGAAACTTGCACGTGATGATGATGTGTATAATATCCTACCATAATGAGTTATTTTCCTACGGTAACAGTTGTCATATTTGAAAGATTTTCTTGCTGAAACAATTACTACATTTAGGTGATTTTCTTGCTGCAACATTCATACATAATGGTTGTAACTCCTATGCATATTGACCTACCTGTATTATAACTCCCATAAGGATCTATCTATATATAGGGCACATTGCACCATGATTTGTATAGAGTGAAAAAGACATCCATATTTACTTTATCTTGTGCTTGAATATTATGTTTTCACTCCTCTCTCCATCTTAACATGGTATCAAAGCAGAGCTTGAAACCCTAAGATAGCCATTACATCTAGTGACCCTAAAATCATGTTTTTTCTTCTTTCTTACGCGGGGCTTGAAGCTGTGGTGCATTAGCAACCTCGTATTTCCAACAAGATTATCTCGCTTTCCTTTACCAATGAGTCAGTTTTAATCCCAAACTCCTTTCATTTTCAACAACCTCATATTTCCAGCAACCTCACATTTTCAGCAAGATCGTCTCACTTTTCTTTTACCAATAAGTAAGGTTTATCCTAAACTCTTTCCATTTCCAGCAAAAACCCTAGATTCATTTTACCCACACAAAAATCACAAATATATTATATACCTTTATTGTTCAAAGAAATCAGAAAAAGGGGACCTTTGCAAACTATGAAACTAAGGAATTCGTACGTCAAAAAAAAAAAAACTTCGGTCTTTGAGTTTTAGAGAAGGAAAAAGTCTGAAATCAAGTACAATATTTCCTTGGGAACTAGTAAATATGACCACCAAGGATTAATGACCACTACAATTAATCTAGATAGGACAAACTACTTAGAATAGTCCCAATCTACCAAAAAAGTTCATAAGAAGCCAAGAACATCAAGTTATATCACAAGAAAAGCAAGAAAAGTGAAAGACCCTCCCACAAATGATCCATCCATGATGAATGAGAAAGTGAGAACTTGACAATAATGGCATGGCTCCTTCATTCCATGCAGCCAAATATCAGCAAGGGGCTACTGTTTCTTAAGACTACAAAAGATACATGGGAGGCAGTAGCCAAGGCATACTCGCAACTAGAAGATCTTGCTAGAATTTACGAATTTCATCATGAAGTAGCAAATTTGTAGCAAGGAGAAATGATTGTGGAAGAGTACTTTGGGATACTAAAGCATAAGTGGAAAGACCTAGACCACTATCAGCTTATTAATCCCACCGTTGATGACATTAAAAAACAGGCCAAGCAACTGAGGATCTTTGAATTCTTAGTAGGCCTACATCCTAAATTCGAACTTCAAAGAATAAAATTTCTAGGAAAGAAATTTTATGTAAGGGAGGAGGCCAGTAGAAAGGCTATTGCAAAAGGACAAAACTCAAGCATCCATCCCGAACGATCAGCCTTTGCAACAAGCTTTAAGCAAGGAAAAGTCCAAACAAGTGGATCAAATTCGTGCCCCACTGTCTCCCGTCAAAAAGGAGAAACTCAAATGCTCCCATTCTGGGAAGAGAAGACACAACCGAGAGAATGCAAGTGCCCATACTATATCAAATGGAGGGGAGGAGACCTCAGCCACACAATCCAATGTATCTGATCTAAGAGATTCGGTCATCAAAGATTACAACACCAGTTGACTGCCCAAAGGCTTCACCCAGCTTTAAGACACCAGTAAAACAACCAAGTACATATGCAACTGCAAACCGTGCCACCAACTCCACCTCTTCTAAATCCTATATCATTGATTTAGGCGCTACTGATCATCTAATTGGTAAGAGAGTTGGTTTCTTGTTTTTTCCTCCTGCTTCTATGAAATTAAACTTGCTGATAGATCAATGAACATTGCCTTTGGAAGTGGAACATATAAACTTTTATCATCCTTGCCCTTATCCTCTACAATACATGTGCCTTCTTTTCCTTCTAATCTTCTTTTTGAGCTGCCTAACAAAACAATTAAACGACAGCGTCATACTCTATCCCTCACATTGTGGTTTCAAGACTTGAAATGAGCACGGTGATTGGTGGTGCTCATGAAGATAATGGGTTGTATCTGTTCAACACGAGATGCACTTATACTGCTCTCAAGTCTAGATCTAGAAGTCATGAGCAAGTCCTCTAGTGGTACACCTGCTTAGGCCACATGCCTCTAAAATCTTTAAAATTATTGTTTCTAGATAAGTTTGTTTCTTTGAATATTCCTCAGTTACAATGTGAGACTCGTCAATTGTCTAAACATTGTAGAATTTCTTTTTCATCTAGTGAAAATAAAAGTTCCAAGCCATTCCATCCTATTCATTATGATGTTTGGGGCCAAATTCAATAATTTATGTATTTGGATATTGGTATTTTATCTTATTCATCGATGACTACTCTTATTATACTTGCATTTATCTTATGAAAAGTAGAGCTGATATAGTCAAAATACTTCATAAAATGATTCAGACGAAATAAAAATTTTCCGTTTTGATAATGCACAAGAGTATCTATACAATAGGTTAAAAATTTATTTTCTTGAACATAGTATAGAAACTCAAACATCATATTCCTATAAACCAAAATAGAATGGTGCGGCAAAATGGAAAAATAGATACTTCTTAAAAGTGGTGAGAGGCATCTTAATAGGAATGAAGGTTCCTAAGATACATTAGGATGAAGCAATGCTTACTGCTGCCTCTATGGTCAATAGAATGCCTACACTTGTTCTCCATGGTGCTTATCCTTTCAAACTTCTCCACCATGCACCTCCTTTGTTTTCTCTTCCACCGAAAACCTTTGGTTGTGTCTGCTTCGTGCATGCCCTAATGTCGACAAGGAATAAACTAGGACCTCAATCCATGAGATGTATGTTCCCAAGACACTCAAACTCCCGGAAAGGATGTGTTACTGCCCAGAAACTAAAAGGAAATATGTCTCAAAGGATGTTACCTTCTTTGAGAATATGCTTATTTTTCTTCTCAAAGAGATTCGATATCCAATACACCACCGACAATCCTAATCCTCTCCTAATGATCACGAATAGATTCAGTAATCCACTCAAGGAACAGGTGGAATTTACTGAGAAAAAGTTGAATGTGTACAAAAGAACAAGGGAAAGTCCAATAAAATGATTAACCCCAACTCAATGACTCGTCAGGTACTTCTTCTCCTTCTACCTGTATGCCTTCTCAACTCAATTTACCAATTGCTGTAAGTAAAGAAAAAAGGACTTGTACTTCTCATCTAATCAATATGTTTGTTTCTTAGGCTTCATTTTCACCTTCCTTTTGAGCATAACTTTGCTCTACTTCCTCTATTCCTAGTCCCACCAAATTGTAGATGCACTGGCTCATCCACAATGGAAAGCAATCGTGATTGAAGAAATGATTGCCTTAGAGAAGCATCGAACATGGGATATAATTGACAGTCCAAAATGACATGTGGTAAGATGCAGGTGGGTGCATACCCTAAAACACAAATTAGATGGTTTGATTGAGAGATACAAAGCTCATCTTGTGGCTAACAATTTTACATAGTTATACGGTCTTGACTATAAGGAGACTTTTTGCTTCGTAGCACAATTGAAATCAGTATCTATCGCAAAAAATAGGAAATGGCTACTCCACTAATTAGACGTGAAGAATGCCTCTCTTCATGGACATGTGCAAGAGGAAGTGTATATGGAATTACCTCCTGGGTTTTTATCCTCAGGGCAAAAAGGGAAGGTTTGTAAGTTGAGAAAAGCTATATATGGATGAAAATAGTCACCTTGGGCATGGTTCAATAATTTCAATATGGCAATCTATCAATTCGGATTTCAGAGAAGTGTTTCAGATCATTCTGGATTTGTTAAAAGAGATTATTGTTCTACCATAATAAGGATAGATAATATGCTGCTCATAGGAAACAATAATCACGAGATTCAAAAAGTGAAATTTTTTGTGTGTTTTTTAAATCAAGGATCTTGGTCCATTGAAATACTTGTTACAGAGGTGGCTATGTTTAAACAAAGAATTTTTTTAGTCTCAAAGAACGTGTAGTCTTGATCTCCTCAATGACATACAAAGGCATGGACCCAAACCAATAAAATCTTCCCTAGAGGTCAATCACAAATTGCATGATTGGTAGTTAGAGCCTCTGAGTAACCCTGGTGTATATCAGAGATTAGTGGATTAAGTTATTTATTTGACTGTCACACGGCCACACATTGCATACGTTGTAAGTGTGGCGAGTCAGTTTATGCACGCACCATGCTCCCATCACTTGGAGGTTGTTCATCGCATTGAACAATATTTAATATATACTCCAAGGATAGGACTACTTAACACTAGTCATGGTCGCCTTGATGTACAAGGTTTCTACGATGCAGATTGGGTCGGCTGTTCTCATGATTCACCAGTGGCTATTTTATGCCAGTGGGTGGTAATTTAGTTACCTAGAAGAGTAAGAAATAGAGTGTTGTAGCTCGATCTTCAGCAAAAGCTACGTATCGAGAAATGGCAGGCTCCATTCTCTTTTTCAAGAGATATGTGTTAATGTATCAGCTTTTATTCCTCTAATGGGCATGATGGGCATGAGGCCCAAATGAACCTGCAATAATTATTTAGAGGATTTGCTTGCGGTAAAAATTACTACAATTGGGTGATTTTCTTCTTCTAGGAATCATACATAGTGGTTGTAGAGTTGCAATGCACATTGACCTACTGGTATAGTAACTCCCGTAAAGATCTGTGTATCTATAGGGCACACTGCCCCACGATTTGTATGTAATTTCAATATACTGATATCTATTACAAATGTAATGTCCCTCATTGTAATTTCTCAAGTACATAAGGAGATAAGAATAAATTGCTCCTTTGTATTCTGATATCTATTACTAATGTGATGTCCCCATTGTAATTTCTCAAGTACACCAGGGAATAAGAATAAATGCTCTTAACCCGCACCCACACACGTGCACGCACACAGACAGATCTATATCAATGACACATGCACACATATATATCTCAATGAATATGGTTTTCCACATCAATTGAATGGAAAAACCTAACCACCTTGTCTTCCATGCCACTGTTCCTCCTCTCCTTCCCTCCTCCATAAGGTTTCACATGGTATCAGAGCAAGAGGATCCAAGTCTCAAGATCAACATAACTCTAACTTGGTAATCCTCTTATAAACCCTTTCTCCTTGAACCCTGATCTCTTGTCTCTTCATTCTCCTTCTTCCATTCCAGTCCAAAGGAAAATTTCATCCTTTTTTCTTCAAACCCTAATCTTGTCTCTCTTCTTCCTTTCTTCCAGCCCAAGGTAAGATCTCATTTTTTTTCTTTGAAACCTTAACCTTCTGGCTTTTTTCATCCTAGTTCAAATGAGATTTGAGGATCCTAACTCAGATCTACTACTTTAAACCCTAATTTCATCTCTCCTATTACACTTGTATCTCCTCTATTAACCGATTTTTGCCTTATCTCTTCTCAAACCCTAAGCTTGTTCTATTCAATCTCCTTTCTTTCTCCAAAAATATTCCCTTTCTTCCTACTTAAACCTAAATCAGAAAACCTAAGAACCTAAATCAGAAAACCTAAGAATATTCTTCTATAAAAAAAAGCGGAAAAAAAAGAAAAATCTCATTTGCAAGTCTTTTGGCATATCAGACCCCCTCATTGCAGAGAAAAGGGATTACCCTTCATCTTTGTAGATGGGAACCATGTTTCAGCCTTAAGATTTCATACTCCCCCCCACCTTGCAGAGAAGGGATCTACCCTTCGTTTGTAAAATCTCTTTAACCATTTTTACATAAACCCTACTCTATCTCGTCCACTCGAACCCTTAAAAAAAATGGGTCCCTTTTCTCTCTTCTTTCTATTCCTTATATCTCCTCAACTTTCTTTCCTTATCAAATCGTACAAACTGATATCTTCTATAGTTAACCATAACACCCCCCACACCCCCACACCCCTCTTTCTCCTCCACCTTCTTATCATCCACACACAAAAATAAATTATAAAAGGAAAAATCCTTGAATCTCCTTGTCAAATTTTTTATCGTGGCCAAATTTTCTTCTTCTTCCCCTATTATCAAACACGACTCCATTAACTTTCTTGTGTGGAAACGTCAAATATCTCCTCTAATTTGTAGCCAAAATCTCATGGGGTCATCTCAATGGGACCAATCCCATGCCTCCAGAATTTCTTCAAAATGGAGTAGATAATAAAGGAATTTAAAACTTGTACCAACCCACAATCCCCCCTGACAATGGTACAACAGAAACTTGCAGAATACTCTTCACTCTTTGTGCTCGGAAGTATCTAATGCACAGACTCTTGAACTCCAAATGGTATTACAGCAAGTCAAACGAGATACTTCATCCATTACTGAGTTTTTGAACAGGATTAAAGTTGTGCCTTATAAATTAGAAACTATTGAAGATCTTGTTTTGGACCGCGAGAAAGTTATACATACAGTTGATTGGTTTCGGTCACAAATATAGGACATTTGGGGCCTCGATTAAGACACGGATTCCCACAATCAACCTTTGCTAAATTGTCCCTTTTGCAACATGAAATCATGTTCGTGCCACCAAATGCATGTTTAAAAGAACCAAGCACTAATGAAGGACATGATGTCTTAACTGTCACCAACTCCTTTGGACGCGGGTATGGTTGAGGTCAGTTTAGCCATGGTTGTGGAAGAGGAAAAAACAACTTCAATAATTCTGGTTACAATGATAATCGTTGAACTTCTTCCTATGCCACAGTCCGCAATCAGTTCTCAAATCGGGTAAGGCTCCACCCATATATCAACTTTGTGGGAAATGAAACCATATTGAAGTTAATTGTCGGCATACGTTCAATTACACCTTCAATAAGCCTCACTCTGGAGCACTAAATTCAGTGTCTCAATTCACAAATTAGCATGCTGCCCTTAGTCATGCATTCTCCGACCTAGATGTCAACCAGAGAATGGATCATGGATTCTTGACTTCAGGGCAGCCAGTCAGATATGGGTAAGTTTTCCTATCATGGTAGAGGAACCGTTGTCACTGGATAGAGAAATGTTCACCCCATCACTCACATAGGACATGCTTCCAATCCATCTTCTCCGCATTCTCTCTCTCCCAAATCCCTTTTTGCTCCCCATATTAAGCATAATCTTGTATCCACTTTTCAGTTCGTTGATAATTCCAACTCTTTGTTTCCACTACTTCTAGGCATGTGAAGAATTTAACACGAAGGAAACAATCGCTGAGGGAGAATGATATTGACCCTCAACTACCTGAAAGAAGACAAACCCACTCCAAGTGGCTTGAAGTCCACTTCAGTTTTGATGTTTACAATTGGTCTGTCTAAGTTAAATAAAGGAAAGGTTGATGCCTGGCATCGGCATTCAAGGCATCGTCACTCCAGTTACTCCAGGTTTATTGATAATCTTGCTTTAAAAGGATTACTACTACACTTTCTAAGTCCAAGTCTGATAATTTTGTATATTCAAGTTGTCATTTATGAAATGTCATGCACTTCTATTTGTTTCTCACAAGAAACGAGCTATTTACCCTTTTGAGTTGTTACATTTTGATGTGTGGGGGCCATCCCAAAAGAATTTGTTTCTCATGCTACATATAATGTTATTTTTATCGATGATTATAGTCGATACATTTGGATTTTCTTTCTCAAACACAAATTTGAGGTGTTTGCTTTTTTTCGCCAATTTAAATCCTTCATTGAAAGTCCCTTCTTAGATCATCATCATAGCCTTTTCCCAACTATTTGAGGTTGGCCATATGAATCCTGGTCTGCCATCTGCTCTATCAAGGACCATACCCTCAATGAAGCCATAAGCCCCTATATTTTTTCTAACTACTTTCAAGCATGTCCTTTTGGGCCAACGCCTTGCCCTTTTTTAGCCTTCCACTTGAACCAACTCACACCTCCTAATAGGTGTTGTATTGGCTTTACGCTACACAAGGTCAGCCCACCTAAGTCTATTTTTTCTCGTCTTATCGCCTATTGCAGTCACACCTAAGGTCTTGCTAATGTATTCATTTCAAATTCTATCCCTTCTTGTCTTACCACTCATCCATCTCAACATCATCATCTCAGCTACATTCATCCTATAGGTATGTTGTTTCTTGACTACCTAACTTTTCGCCCTATAAAGCAAAGTTGGTCTCACAGTTGTCCTATAGAACTTCCCTTTCAGCTTCATTGGTATGCAGCGATCACATAAAACTCTAGTTGCACATCTCCACGTCGCCTACCAATCTCTAATTTTATGTAAGATATCCTCAATCTCTCCATTTTCCGATATTATTGACCCAAGATATCAAAAGTGCGCCCTTTTTGGTATTTCTTGGCCATCAATATTAACTACTTCCTCGTTTCAACACCTATTATTACTAAACTTGCATTCCATATCTCTGTCTTAGTCCAGTTAATTTTAAGACTTTTAGATTTTAAAGCATCCCTCCAAAGTTCTAACTTTGTGTTGACGGCACTTCGGGTCTCATTGATCAAAACTATGTCTTTTGCAAACAACATACATCACGGTATCTCATCTTGTAGGTGCCTAGTTAAGTCGCCCATAACTAGGACAAAGTGGTATGGGCTCAATGCTGACTCTTGATGCAGACATATTATCACTAAAAACTCACTCGTCACTCCACTAGTTGTCCGCACACTAGTTAGCACTCCCTCGTATATTTCTTTCACCAAGTCAATATAGTATTTGAAGACTCCTTTCATTTCCAACACCCACTAAATTAAATCTCGAGGTACTCTATCATAAACTTTATCTAGATAAATAAATACCATGTGGAGGTCTTTTCCTTCACCCTAAACTTCTCAATAAATTGCCTAAATAGGAAATTGCCTCAATTGTTAACCTACCTAGCATAAAACCAAATTGGCTTTATTTGTTAGCACTCAAAAAAAAAAAAAAACTGAATTGGCTTTCGAAGCACTCGTTTCATGCCTTAGTCATTGCTCAATCACTCTCTCCCACAGCTTCATAGTGTGGCTCATAAGTTTGATCCCTCAATAGTTCACACAATTCTGCATGTCTCCTTTGTTCTTGTAAATAGGTACCACATTGCTTTTCCTCCATTAATCTGATATTTTCTTTGTTCTCAACACCTTGTTGAATAGCTTGGTTAGTTGGTCAATGCCAATCTCCCAATGCACTTCCAATCCTCTATCGGGATACCATCTGTCCTAAGGCCTTTCCTATCTTCATCCTCTTTAAGACTTCTTTCACTTTCGATATTCTAATCCTACGACTGTATTTATAACCTCCGCCCTCATTTATGCCAATGGTATCTTCTACCGTTGTGTTCCCACTGTGTTTGCCTTTTAATAATTTTTTGAAATAAACTCTCCACCATTTGTTGACCTCTTCATCCTTCACAAAGACCCTTTGATCCTCACTTTTAATACATTTAATATGTTGTAGATCCCTACACTTTTTCTCTCTCAATGTTTGCTAATTTAAAGAGATTTTTTTCACTTTTTATTGTTCCCAGTTTACAGTATATATTATCATATGATTTAAGTTTAACCTTACTATTTGTTTGGCGATTTTCTCAGCATTTATATATCCTTCTAAGTTTTGATCATTTCTATTACATTGCCAAGTTTGATACCATAATCATTTTTTGCTAATAGCCTTCTAAACCTCATCACTCCACCACCAAATTTCCTTATTAGAACTTCTTTTCACTCTAGTTTCTCTTAAAACTTCTTTTGCCACTTTCTTAATACAGCCAGCCATCTCATTCCACATAACATTGACCTCATGTTTAGAGTTCTATTTTCCTTATTTAACTAATTTATCCCTAAATAAGTCTATTTTCTCTTCTTTTTTTAAATTCCACCACCTACTTCTTGGAAACCTATTGATTTCACCCCTTCTCTTCCATCTCTTTATGAAAGTCCCTTCTTACATAAGATTATTAATTTTCATAGTGATGGTGGGGGTGCATTTTACATCCATAGTATTTACCAAGTCCTCTTAGATAATAGAACACATCATAAAAACATTGTCCACACAACACACCAAAGCAAAACAGGATAGCTGAGAGTAAGAACCATCGCACCGGCATATGCATATGAGCGAGGTCTCTTTCGATCTTTGGAGTGAGGCATTTCAATACAACTCTTTATCTCGGCGAATTAAAGGTGCTTGGTGAACTATTACCTTATTATGTTGTCTATGGGCATCATCAAAGTTATGCCTTTTTTAAAATTTCTGGTTGCATTTGCAATGTCTATGTTGACAAGACCTTGTGTAACAAATTTTCAACAGGGTCTGAAGCATGATGATCTGTAGGCTATGCCGATGATTATAAATAGTATTGATGTTTTAATCCAAAAAAATCGACATATCTACATCTCTAGACATGTTTTTAATGCGCACCATTTTGTTATGCCCATTGGGCTATCCAATTTTGATAATCGACTGCTAAAAAATTCCAATCAGCAAGCTAATTCTTCTTTGCAGCAATCCATAGCTACTGCTATGCAGCCTTGGTTAACTCCTCCTCATGAAGCATTGTCATATTGAAGCAACTCCTCCAATAATTGCACATCCCCTGGTATTTCACTCGACAACACTAGCTCCAATACTGGTGGCCATGATTACTTGACTAATGAAGCCGAGACCATGGGCTTACTGGTAATGTTGGCGACCATTAGTCTGCTCCGCAATCCTTCCATAAGATGGGTGCCACCAATAACAACAGCACTGCACCTAACCGCTGGGCAGACCAGAGCATTCTCAACTTCAGTCTATCATCACATATCAATGTCAGTTCCATCCAAAGAATTCTCAACTGCAATTAGTGTCAAACCCAGAACCCACTCAGCCTCCTCCCACTCCGACACCTCTTCTGCTTTGCTGTTTTATGCATGTGCTATATCTGGCAAATAAGTGGGTCGACTATGATAGCTTTTTAGTCACTAGAGTAGACCTTCTTAATAGAGATTAAAAAGATATGCAGACACATTTAACAGTTTAAGCAGCAATTTGACCAGAGCCTAAAGGAAAACCTTGGGAACCAATCATTTTTATAAGCAACTAGGGAGGGGATATAAGGTGGTGCTATGCAGGACCTTTGGGCAAACAAGGTGCTTTGTTGGCTGAGTAAGGGTTGACCTCAATGTTGGGAGGTGGAAAACGGTGCCCTAGACGTTGTTTACTAAACATTCATGCTTAATGCTTTACTACTATCTTAGCATCTTGAAGGAAATCTCAATGAGATTAAGAACCTGTTTATTTGTTCCTCTTGGGTGTCCAAAGCTGATCATGTCGTCCAGGAAACCACCAAAGGCAACAGGTTAGTCAATTTTGGTGCCTCTTTTTTGTTTTTGTCTGCAGGGAACTAGACTCATGAGAATAGGTTGAGGTTTTAGTTCAGTCATGGGCCAGGTGTCGTGTACAGACACCAACAAGGTATGTATTAACTAGCAATTAGTTGATAAATAGACTCACAGTCAACTGCACTTTAACAACATATTTGAAAGACACGGCAAATCTACACACTAATAACAAATGATTAGAATAAGAAATGCAAGCATCAACAAGAAAGTCCATAATAGGAAGGGTAATGAAGAAACTGACCCAACCGGGCGGCAACTCTCCCGATGTTGTCACATGAGTTGAGCAAATATCTGTCAACTTCTGAAATTCAGTAAACACAAACAAAAGAACTATCAAAACACATTTCACGATTCGATGAAGCTTGTGACTGCACATCAATGTACTGAAAGGTATCTTGGAGAGTAAAGCGCATGAAAGAACTTGCATTTTCATTTATTGCAGGACCACCAGATGTGCTACCATCTTTGAGGATTCCCCGAGCTTTCAGCTTCCGCTTAAGGTATTCAGGCAGTTCTTTCCTTTCCACCATGCACTCCGACTCTTTGCTCATTTCACCATTCTCTGAGCTCACTCCAAGAATAGCATGCCCAGATTTGTCTGTTGGATAACAGCATGTAATTAGCCCAATTAAGATATTTTTCCAAAGTAGGAGGAGGCCAGGTTTTGCAACAGTGATCACCCTTCTTGGATTCGATGCTGAACATTGAAAGCTTTGTGCTACCATGATAAGCACCACCTCCCGGTACACCATATCCGTTCCCGATTTCCACGTTGCCTAGAAGAATAGCACATGGTTATTCATTTGCAAGAATGAAGACTTCCAGTAATAATTACATTAAAAAAATAATAGAAACTCAGGAAACCTAGTCTTCACAAAAGACAAATGAGATGCAAGAGGCACATCCATAAATTTTGAGCTAAGCAACAGAAACCACTGGTTTCTTATTTAATTAGTAGCACAAGTATAGTAGATCTACTTCATATTCAACAAGTGGACTGGCACTTGACATTTCAATAAAGATCCCCCAGGGGGAAGAGGGGGGAAAAAAAGAAAAAAAAAACGCGTAGAAACTGCATGCAAAAAAGAAACTAGATGTTTGTACTCAAGGTATCTAACACAAGTAATACCACAGCAGATATATTAAAAAATAAACGTAATGTAATGCCTGCAATTTAGTCTAAAAACAAGTATTTCACTGGTCTAACAAACATTAACATCTGTATATTGCAGCAAGATAATCATTACCTAAGAGTGACTCTAGACAATTTATGTTATTGATGCTCCTTTTTGTACCCCTGTGACATTGTACATCAATATCCATGCCCCTCAGGCAGTCCTTTATCCTCACATTACAGATCCCATGGATGGAATTTGGCAAATAAAAGAGGAGGTTCATGCATGTGAGATGGATGATCCCTGTATTCTATAGGTTTGTTCCTCTTAGAACTCTTGGGATTTGTCATGGTTGGCGATGATTGATATGCTTGAATTCAATTTTTTTAATTCTGCCTTCATTATTGATTGAGTCCTTAAGTTCATTAAACCATCTTTTTTATTGTTGAAATGATGTCTGCAAGGGCAGTCACCAGTGGGCGCCAAATTGATGAAGTAACAAAAGGTTTAATTCAGTTTTTTCCTTGCCACAGTAACTAGTGTACACTGGTTTTTCCTTTTTCTATCTTTGATAATTAAATAGGGATTCATGATATTATTATTATTGAATTGTTGAGCACACAAATCAAGATGATTTCACACTGATCACATCTACAATGTCAATTTAAGTTACAATGGGTATCCAACAACAAAGAAATATTTTTCATTAGACTATAAAAAAAAATAGTTAAAATTAATGGGTCAGGAAACTGTTAACAACTTAATTGTTCCAACAAATGACATGAGTAGGACAAGACCACGTTAAGACCCACGATTAATGAAACTCTTGGAGAAACTGTAGCCATGCACATTATTATGCTTGTTCTCGTAAATGATCATATCTAGAAACAAGGGGCAACCTTGATCAGGCTGAACAAATTTTCCACGTTTGGATGCCATCTCTGCACGATGATCAGTAGTCATCTTCATCAGAACTTCCTGTACAAAGAAAGTAAGAATTCGAAAAATAGTAACACAATGTCATCAGAAATAGTAATGGAGATTGGCTTCACATACCTGGTCAGTGATAGTTTCCCAAAACAGATCAAATGAGAATAGAATATTGCCATAAAAATAAACCAAATATCCCTACCCACCTTCAAAGCATTGGAATCATGGCGTTCAGAGAGAATGTCTTTTTCATCCTTCATTTGTCCAGCATCCCTTGCTTGCCTTCATCATACACTAAAATTAGATAAAGAAATTGTGAAATAAATGCTACTTTATTGGAGTGCACTACACGTTCAAAGAATGTCAAGGTGAATATAGAACATACAGGATAAACTAACCTCTGATTTTGTATGATCTGTTGTGTAGCAATCTCCTGCATACCAAAATACATGTTTTAGCCAACAAAATATAACATCTAAAACCAAGTCAAAGAAAATCTCCATACTTGTTCGTGTAGCACAGCATCTTGCGCAGCCCTATCAATATCCACTTCTTTATTTCCAGTGAACTTGTTTGTTTTTCCAACTGGCTCCACATTAGCATTCTTCTCCTCCAATAGGATTTCCTTATTTATGCTCAACTCTGCAGATGCAGGTACCTGCCTAGGTATATGTTGTTGAGTTTCGTCTTTGATGCTTGACTGTGATAAAAGAGAGGGAACACCTCCCTGAGGAGTTTCTTCTTGCGAATGAACATTTCGTCCATTAGACTGGCCGTCAGATGCTACAGCCCCATGTGGAACACCATAAAAATATGAAGAACTTTGCGGCCCCTGATTTGGCATGCTGGGATTTAAGCCCATCATTATTTGGGGGTAGTTATGCCTAAGGTTAGGCTCGTAAGGGGGTGGTTGCGTTTGGGAAAAATTAAAGGGAGTTGATGAAGGAAAATTGGAATGAAACTGGTCGTTTGGAGCTTTATGACAAGTTGCACTAAATGGGGGAACAGGAAACAAATTAGTATTACCGTGATAGTAGAAGTATTGCTGCTCAACATTATTGGAAGTCTGGCATGCACTTGAAGAAGGTGGCATTGGATAAGCTGTGTTTGAAGAAGCTGGGGGGAATCTTTCAACACCTGGTGGGAGAAGCTGGCCATGGAAATTATCCATGGAACCTCGGCAGCATAAACTTTCAAATTCTTATGTATTCACTATTTGGGTTGCACTTTCTTTCTCAAAAAAATATTTGGGTTACACTAAGAAAATAAAATGGAGATGAAGGATAGCAACTTGGGAATATGCAACATAACATGTGCACATGAAAGTTCCTTGGCAGAGATTGAAGGATTTCCCATATGCTGAGGCACCATTCCTGCAATGGAAAATTCACAAATTTCATCAAGATGCTAAGAAGATATAGAAGATTGAAGAAAATTTTGTAACCTACGAAAACAAGTTTTCCATCCATTTAAGCAATCGAACAAATTGAAATTCACAATGATAAACTCGGAAAAAACTGATTAAATTAGAGATTTAACGCAAATTCTCCCAAATCAAGAGACTACGACCTAGTAGTTCCCCTTGCATAGGATCCTTCTATTTGCTTCTAAATTTCCAATCTCAATTGTTTTACACACACACACATGCATATAAGTACGTGCATGAACACGTGACAATGCACATACATGCGGTCTTTTTGTGTGCATAAATTGGTATCCATATGAGTAAGAAAACAGGAGCCCCAACTACTAAAAAATACATAGATTAGAAAATTCATCATTCAAAGAAGAGAGAAACAAGCTTTTGAAACCACTTGGAGTTTTCTCTATGTGAAAGATGTCTCCATATTTTTAGGGTAATATATAGAGGTGCTTAAATATCTATTTAACATATGAACCAGAGGGAGTAATGATGTCAACAAACCATGTAACACAACTAATGATTGAAAAAGAGGATAGAACTGATAGTTCAATACAACTAGCTTGAGAAAAGGGAATATAGCATGAAATGGAATAGATAAACAGCCAGAGATCAATTTCTAGACAACAATCAACCAAATCATTAACAGGTAATGTTATCAGAATCAGGTTGCAATATTGAGTGAAACAGAACTCAATACTTAGATATAACATGATTACCATAGTTAAGCTCCACATTTTGTTACAGATAACTTGGCAAAGTATCTGGCATCCTTTCTATCTGTATACCATGAGCATTAAACTCAACACGCACCCGTGAACTAATTACTCTTCTTATATCATTTTCTTTTCCCTTTTCTAAGGGGTGTATAACATTGTAAATGTGATTTTTTTAACAAGCAATCTCAAGGTTCGAGGTTGAAATCAAAATATCCCTAAGCTATGGTACAAAACCCGACCTAATTATTTTTTGATAACAACATAGATTTCAGGATCTTAGAAACTGTTGCTCACACACCCTATGGCCGCTATCACCATTCTATGTAGGTCACACACCCTATGGCCACTATCACCATTCTATGTAGGTCACACACCCTATGGAATGCCTCTTTAGAGACGTCCCGATAAAATTTGAGTGATACATTGAAGATTAGCATGTCACCTGCGCAAGGTTGGAATGCGCAGATCAAGAAATGGTTCCGAGTGATGTATGGTATGCTTAGCAAAGAAAAAAACAATGCAACTGTGTGAAGCCAGCATCTCACTCTTGGACAAGCAAAAACAGAACCAATAACCACAAACCTCAACAGTTACGCAATATCCAGCTAACATTGTACCCACATTAAAAACTTCCCTTTAAAGTTTAAATATCCAATAGACTCTTAATATCGCCGCACTTTGAATTCCTCCATGAACTCATACGATTCAAGTTTCATAACGATTCTAATCGAGAAGAAAGAGATGCAGAAAGCATCGCAAACAACTATTTAACAAAAGAAAAAAAGGCATCGAAGAAGCGTCGATAGTAAGCCAATAACTAAAATAATAATCCCCGCGAAGGAGTTTACTACTGGTAATAGAGGAAGCCATATACGTATTAACATAAGAAACAGCTAATTAAGCTCTCGCAACATATCCCAAAGTGGAGACACTATAAATTGCAGAGCCAGGAATACCCTTTGTAAACACAATTGAAGAAAGAAATCAGCAGAGACACTCGAGTTCTAAATTAATTTTGAATTATCTATAGAGAGAGAGAAAAACAAGAAAATAAAGAGGTAGCTTTTAGGCATAATCCCTAGAGAAAGAAAATCAGGAGGAAAACCAAAAGTTACTCAACGAATTTAACAGTCACAGGGTGCATTGCCCTCGACCCATGATCGGAATCGTGGGTGCATAAAGTATTGCCAATAATGTTAATGGAAACAAGTAACTAAATTAATAGGAGGAAAATACATCGAATTTCCATGAAAGAGCTGCAGAGAGAAAAGCAGGCAGTGCCTCCTAAGGTCGGTTCTAAAGGTTAAGTTATGAGCGCGTTTGGTATGGCGAGGGAGCACATTAAAAAAAAAGTCCATTATGTTTCCTTTCTAATATTCTTTTTTTTTTTTCTAAATCTAATTTGCAAAATAGAATTATGGTTCTAGATTATTTTCTTTTTTAGAATTTTGATTTTTGAATGCTTGCAAACTTCAATGATAACTCATTGTTCTATTTATCAAGGAATTTTAAAGTGTAAAAATTTAAATTATCTTCAACAAATTTTTACGCTTTGAAAATAGGTCATGAATAAATTTTAAATTTCCTGAATTCTTAAAAGATTTACAAAAATTATTTTGATTTTTCTGAAATAGCAGGTTCCTGTGTGAAGAATCTCTATTTTTCTGTATTAATCTTGTTGGAGAAAATCCCATATATGTATACAATGGTGGTTCAAAAAAGAAAAAAAATACAATTTCATAATCCCCTTAAAACTAGTGATAGTCATAAGTACACCATTGAGAGTTTGGAAATAAGACATGAAAAACGAGGAGTATTGTGGGACTTAGCAAGTACATAGAGATTATCCCAGCTAAATATTCATGTCAACAAAAATGACAATTTACTTCAATATGCTTGATGCGCTCATGAAATTCTTGATTTTTAACAATATAAATGGCATTTTTGTTATCACTATATAAGGGAGTAGAAGCATAAGGTTCCACACTCAAGTCAGCAAATAACCAGCAAACTCATACTATTTCCACCATTGTTTGAGCTATGACTCGATACTCAGCTTCAGCTGTGGACTAAGCAATATGTTTTTGCTGCTTGCTCTTCCAAGAAATAAGGGAGTCACCAAGAAAAATACACAAATATATAGTAGACTTCCGATCGGTAGTAGGCCTCACAAAATCATAATCAATGAAAGCATGAAGCTCAAGAGTGGAAGATAAAGAGAACAACAAAGCCTAAGCAAGTGTGTCGAATATAATGAATAATACGTAAAAAGGCTGCCAAGTATGCAGAGCGATGGGCACTCAAGAATTGTTCGACAAGATGAACAATGTAAGCAATATTCGGCCGAGAGATGATCAGAAAAAGCAAGCTTCTTCCAAGCTGTGTGTAAAATGTAGGATCGGGAAGGAGCTCACCATCTATAGAATGAAGCTCGACATTCTACTCAGTAGATATATGAACTTTATTTGTATCATCAGCTAAATGAGCTCAAGAAACAATAACTGAGGCATACTTAAGTTGAGAAAGCAAATACCTACAAGACGAATAAGTAACCTCGTGGCCCAAAAAATATTTTAATAATCTCAAATCTTTCATCTCGAAGAGTTGACTAAGTTTTTGCTTGATCAGATGAATGGTGGTCTCATCATCACAAAATATAATCATATCATCAACATAGAGTAGGAGAATTTGCACGTCTTCTAAGTGTGACTGAGACAAACATGGCAGAATCATGATAGCTCTCTCGAAAACCTGCGGAGACAACAACAAAACTAAACTTTTCAAACCAAACACGAGGAGCATGTTTAAGCCCATAGAGCGTGCGTTGTAGTCGACAGACTCTATTGTCAGGATCTGAAACCCAGGAGGCAACTTCATATAAACTTCTTATACAATATTGCTATTAAGAAATGCATTTTTGACATCGAGTTGATATAACGGCCATTGACGAACAACATCCACAGAAATCAGAGTACGAACGATAGTCATGTGAGCAACATGAGCAAAGGTTTCAGCAAAATCAATCCCAAATTATTAATTATAACCTTTAACCACAAGTTGTATCTTATAGCGCTAGATACTGCCATCAACTTTAGTTTGGATTTTGTACACCCACCGGTAACCAATTACACTTTTATCTTTAGGAAGAGGGACAACATCCCAAGCATGCATCATATCAAGGGCGGTCAATTCTTCTACCATGGCATGTTGGGACTCATGTTGTGTAACAGTTTCCTCATGTGGCTCATTCAATGTTTCTGTGGTAAATTAAATGTTTTTGATGTTTATCATATTCCCTCCAATGCCATAAATTTTATTTTTTTTGGTCAGATTACCCGCTCCAATTGTAATGTTGTTTTCACTCCCTTTGGATGCCATGTGTAGCATCGACAGTCGGGGAAACTAATTGGGATTGGGCATAAAGTTGGTGATCTCTATTATCTTCATTTAAAAACTCGCTCCTATACCATGTGAAGAATCTCTATTTTTCTGCATTAATCTTGTTGGAGAATATCCTATATATGTATACATGTATGGTTCAAAAAAAGGAAAGAATTACACAAAAGAAATGCAATTTCACAATCTGAATGCCTTTATTTTCACTTTTTTCAATTAATTAAATAAATTAAAAATTTTGAAAGCTTATGGTAATTTTACTTATAAATAATTTTTACAATTTTTAATAAAACAATGCATCATGAATTTTTAAAATTTTAGAATAAATTATGTTATCTTTGCTACAATAATATAATACCAATTTAAAACTTCATGTGCTTTTAATTCCCATTGTTCTATGCTTTGCAATTACATTTATAGCTTATCTAGGTTTCTAAAAAAATTTGAACTTTTAATGACTTTTTTTAATGAATTTTTACATTTCTAAAAAAAATTTACAATGAACTTCCATGACAATATTACGTATTAATACAAAAATGGAATACATGTCTTAAAAATTTTACTGAAAAATTAATCTACTATAAAGAACTATAAAAAAATTAAAGGGTGTGGTTTGTATAGGGCTGAGGTTCTAAACAATCAAAGTAAAACATACCTTCAAATAGTGTCGAGAAATGTGGTTTCAATAATGGAAATCCTTGTGATACCCTTAAAATATATTTTCATCTCTAATTATAAAACCTAAAGCTTGAAAAATAATGTAGATCGAGCAGACCTATGAAAGATAATTTAGATTGAGCAAACCTATGAAAACTTGAAAATCTTGAAAATTGACGGTCCAAAAATATATTAAAAGATGCATTATTTTCAAAACTTGAAATCCATGTTTTCTCATGACCATGCATCTTGAGGTCAAGATTATTAATTTTAGGATATTTGAGCACCAAAACAACCTCGTCTAGTGAAATTTTTGAAGAGGGCCTCTAATTTGCTTGTTTAGAGCCTCGTACTTGTATAAACTTTTTTCAAAATTAAATGCTATCATTTCATTAAAATCTCATCTTCAAAAAATTGTTTACGAGCAATTTCTAGGTTTTTATAATACTTAAAATTTTTGCTTATTTTTCATTTAAGGTAGAAACCACACGTGGTGTATGACTACATACACAAGATGACAAATTTCACTCTTACGCTACAAAAATGGTATGCATAACTCAATTTGTTGAACAAAAAAATCTTAAGTACAACTTAACATCCCATAAGTTCATCCAAATAATATTTTTTGAATATACATCTAAATAATATCGTCAATCTCTTTTCTTTAAATATTTTTTATTTAATATTTCTACCTACAACACACATAAATCCAAGATTAATGTGTAGCCAAAATTACATGGAGCATCATTTCTTGTCAAATCAGCGTGCAAAAAAGGCCAAAATTGTCAAAATTATATGTTAATATTTGGAAAGAGTATATAAAGTTGAAAGAATAGTATACAATGAGACTATTTAATTTGGTATAAGGAGGTCAGGGTTACTTACAACCAGTGGTTTAAAAAATGAATCGGTAACCCGGATTGAGCACCTCAAAAACCCATTCGGATCGGTGAATCGGCGATCCAGATCGGGAATCGGCCGAATCAGTTGGATTAAGCCTTAAAAAAAATCCGAAAAAATTATTAAAATTCATTATAAATGTTGTCTTTTAGGAATCCAATAAGAAATGGGGGTACTCCATTAAGAATTTTCATTTTTTTGCATGAATATATGAATATTGATATGTTCTTTCTCTGCATGAATTACTGTTTACCATTTAATTTACATCACACAAAAGGATAATCATATAATGATTATGGATTAAGTATTCGTAACGTACGACCTAAAAATAAAATGACAGACAGCGTCATTCTTCATCTTGGTCACACTGGTGCCATTGATTGAATTCACGTGACAATTCATTGACTCGATCTAAAAATGAATCATCCAAATTAGTATGCACCTGACTATACCCAAATCTCTGAGTGTCAGTGTTTCGTTGTGCTCCTAATCCAAAATCCCCAAAGTTTGTCCATTCTTCATGCTCACCTACACTGTCGTGCTCGTTCATACCCTCTTGCTGTTAGGACTCAATATGTGAATAATTTGGTTGGGATTGGGTGGCCTTAGAATCATCATCTCTCTCATTTTCCCTTAGACCCCCTTCCTATTCTCCCTCATTTCCTACTCTCCCTTATTAGGTGTAATATCACCGACATCTTCGATGAATTGTGGATATATTGGTGGGTTGCTTCCTCTTTCATGCTGCTTATCACCTTCTTCAAGATCTTCCTCACCAATAGCCTCAGGGAACGCTCTCTTGCTCAACACTGGCTCCTCTTCCTCTAATACCTATTGTTCTGTTGCGTTTGTGACAAATATTGTATCCAAGTCTATCGGCCCGTAGTATTCAAGCTTCATTCTTATTTGTCGCTATAAAAGATTTAAGTTGTAATGAACGTAGACTAGTTTATGAAGCCTCTCTGAATCGAGTCGATTCATCCTAGTAGTGTGCAACTATTGGAACGTACTCCAGTTTCGTTCATACCCAGTAACAAAATACATCTGAGAGAGCACATTGATTGCTATCCTCTTTAGGTGAGATGCATCACTGCCATATATCTCCCACCATTCAACTGGATTAAAATACAAAAAGCATTGTAAGGGCAAGAACAATTCATAAGATTAAATATATGAATGAACAAAATATTAGTTAGGGGTTAACCTGGATTCATCTTAGTTCGAGAATTCCTAGCAAATCTAGTTTCGAAGGATCATATAACAACCCTATATATAGCAAGCTAAACAAAATATTTGGTTTTAGTATATTATTCCTCACAAATATAACAACTCAACGAAGTTCTTACCCAAATATTAAATGTTACTTCTTGTATTGTTGCTACCTGGTTTCGATGGCTTCTCTCCAGCCTGCCAATAATATATTTGACCCCTTCCATAATCTTGTGAAGATGTTCAGGTGTCAAATAGAAAATTTTTGGATTGAAGTAATGACCTAGAAAATGCATAGATAGAGAAAGGTCATTTAAAATTTCATAAAAAAAAAAAATAGAATTAAACATTCTAATGATATAAATATATATGTACTTGCATAATGAATTGGACAGCCAAATTTGGTGTTCCACCTTCTTTCTATAATCTCGATCACTTTACTAGCAAACTACACTTCTCCCTAATAGCTGATTTGGCCCTCTCGATACCTTCGTAAATGATGCACATGATAGCTTTCTTGTCGGCATCTACCATTCTTAACACCGTGACCAAATGGGTAGTGGCCTCTACGACACTGGAACTCGAGACTAGAACCCTTTATTTGAGACTATGCCGTCCACTTTTAGCCCGGTACTGGACTTCGAGAGGCCGTCATTTACCCCTCTTCATTGGTAAGCATTCTCTTTAATGCACCTTCAGATTCTCGAATGGAGTCCACAACTAAGTAATATGTTGCAAAGCGAGTTATGGCAAGCCTGATTATCTCTTTTTTACTATACTATTCTCTGAACAAAAATAAGATTTTAGAGTGATTATATATAAATATTGACGTCAACCTAGCTTCATGTATAGTATCCTTCACAATTTTGATCTCACCGATCTCCTCTAACATAAGATCGATGCTATGTGCAGCACACGGGGTTCATACTAGATGCTTCCTCTTATCCATCAATTTGTTGCCGGCAGAAACACATGCATGTGCTTTGTCCGTAATAAACTGGACTACATGTTTACCTCCCACATCCTCCACTATCTGATTATATAGTGGTACGAAGAAGTTTGCATCTTTCTTTATCCTTGATATGTCTTTGTTAAACAAAAAGAATGTACCTTTTGGGGAATAGGCCAAGAAGTTAAGAAACTCCTTTTTGCTAACGTTATTCAACCAACCATCACTCATGAGAATAATGCTTGTTCTTGGCCAACTCTGTTTATATTCTTCAATCTACTTTCTAACTTTCTCCACCTCTTCATCCAAGATCGGCCCACTGAGCTCATATGCAGTCGGGAGCTTTACCCCTGGCTCGACTCTTTAGATTGTGTTGACCATAGGTGAGAAATATGGGGTATTGGCTGCATTAAAGGCGATCCCTTTATCGTAGAACCATTTATCAACATATCTGCCTAACATGTTCCTCGTACCTTTCATCATGCCTTTGAGGGTCATCTATTGTGATTTAGGCTTTGAGAGAAATGAGTTTATACGACCATGACCTGCAATACTGATACTCCTAGATAAGCCAGTAACAATTTCTTCAACATTCGGTTCCTCTTGATACATATTGTCACCAACCCCTTCATACATATTCGAGCTGGGCCCGTTATACATGCTCGAGCTGGGACCACCATGCAAGCTCGAGCTGGGCCCGCTATACATGTCGGAGCTGGGCCTGCCATACATGCTGGAGCTAGGCCCGCCATGCATGCCTGAGTTAGGCCCATGATGTATGCCCATGTCATAGCCACCAGGCATTCTAAACTCGCTTTTCCCTTTAGTACATTTCTTGTAAACTCATCTTGTAGCCATCTCCAAGTCATTATTATATTGCTCTTCTAGATCATTCCTGCTTGATGGCGTATATAAACCAGTTATCTCCTCATCCATCATCTGCTTTGCAATTTTTTTACCTTTGGTAGCCTTGAGAAAGGTCGCCATCTATTTTCTTACATTATTAGGGATACTATTGCACGTAGAAATATCTCCCTTAGCACTTGCCAAGTGTTGCTTGAACCTATGTACCCCACTACTTGTCCCTTTTTTACAGTAATTACAAATAAATTTGTCTTTTTTGTTGAGATCAAGTCGGACCCCATGTTGCGATGCAGGGTCTTCTCTAGATCTTGCCATGGTTCAACTGTTTTAATATGTAAATGGTTAAAAATTAACCTGACAATTCATCATGAAAAATAATCACCATGTGTAGTGATAATATGTTGGGGTAATTCATGAAGTTATCTTTATTGTTAATACAAAATACTTCTATTGGTAAAAATATTTTAGTTCCTACCGGCAAAAATAATTTATTTATGCAACATTATACATAAAAATAGTCTATATCAGCCACTACATATAGAACAAAAAATTTACAATGATATAGTATCAATAAAAAATATATTTACAATGGTATAGTAATTCACAATGCCAGGACATATGGACTTGTTACAAATCTTCAATTTGACAAGCATGACTTAGTTCCTACTAGGAAAAAAAATAGAATCAACATTATAGATAAAAAAGAGTCTGTATAAGTCACAATTAGAATCAAAAAAAAAATTACAATAATATAGTCATCCATAATGCCACTACACGTACATTTGACACAAAAAATATTTACAATGATATAGTCATTCACAACGCCACAAATAATATTTACAATAATATAGTGGCCAACTCAATTAAAATGATCACAAATAGTCGTACATCTCAATTACAAAAATACATGATAATATAATAAAAAATGCAAGCTCCAAACATGCCTATAACTCAATTATCACGAATATATATACAATTTATGTATCAACATACATTTTTTTGCATTAAAATTTTAATAATAAAATTGAAAAATACAAGATAATATAATTATCATACATGCCACGATTTTTTTACAATGATATTCATATAGTTAATACTAAGAATATACATACATGCCACAAATAATATTTACAATGATATAGTCATTCAAGATAAGGTAATGATAAAATATTTATCAATCATATACATACATTTACACAATTTTTCAAAAAAATCGATCATCAAAAAAAAAAAATCAAAAAACGCAGCCACAACTCTTCTTCATCCGAAATCAAGCAATAAAAATTGCTTAATCCGACAAATTACACCCAAAATTAAATGAATTACAGTATTACTCTAAAATAATTCATAATAGTACTTTAATTCATATCATATTTGTAGTTTGGTTGAAAAGAAAAAAAAACTTAAATGTTCTTCACAAAATCGTGACTCAAAATTGAAAATCCACTACAAATCCACCAAAATCAACAAAAAATACAATTTCTGATGAATAACACAATCACGACTAATTTCCCTCTTATTTCATACAAAATAGTGATCTATTTCATCTGTAATTCAAAGAATAACGGGAAAAAAAAAAAAACGTATAAAAAACGCAGACCCAACTTGACATCAATCATTTGAACTCGAAAATCCACCTCAAATCGAACAAATTAGATCTAATTGAACACATTTTATGATAAATAACACAATCACGACTAATCTTCCTCTTATTTCATACAAAATAGTGATCTATTTCATCTATAATTCAAAAATAACGGAATAAAACAAAAACAGAAAAAACGCAGACCCAACCTGACATCAGACATTTGAACTCTAAAATCCACCTCAAATCGAATAAATTAGATCTAATTGAATACATTTTATGATAAATAACACTATAAGAAATCAAAACCCTATAATATCAACAAATTATTTACAAAAACTTAAATACAATCGATTGCATGGCGGAAAACCAAGTTTCTTACCTGTTTTTCTACAACCGTTGCTTCAAACCCAAATATGGCTGTTAATCGTCCAAAATAATCGCAAATTCTAAATAAGTTCTTCTCAATAACATTCTCAAGATTAATAAACCCTCTGATTTTATAAAAAATAATGCCCTATTTTGTTTGAAATCAATGAAAAGGTAGAAACCTAAAAAAAAACCCTTGTTATTCACAAATCCGATGATTTGTGATCTAAATTGAAGCTGAAAGCTTCAATATATCGAACAATAAAACCTGCAAATGCTGTAATATTCGAGTCAAATTAGCAAAAGCAAAATAAATGATAAAAAAACTCCAAAATTTGATGATTCAAATGCTTTTATTGTGTCACCCGTGCCTGCTACAGTAACTTGAGCAATTCACTTTTCAGAATCGCCCGGTTCTGTCTAGACACGGGCGATTCCCCGTGTATTGCAGGAATCAGCATGGGGTTGCCGATTTCTAAGTCGAACCGGGTGAGTCCGGTTGGACTCGCCGAGTTTTGAAACACTAGTTGCAACCTTATATATATATATATGTATTTTACTTAATTTTATTTTTTTATCTATATTAGAGTAAGCATAAATGTGGTACTTCAATATCTCACCATCACACACTTATAACAAATACAAAAAAATGAAAAATAAAAATAAATAAATTTACCACAATCTATCCCTATAAATAGGCTTCCCATTACATTCAAAATCTCCCTCTTAAAGATGGGCAATTTGACCTATTTAATACTGCGATCCGTCTTTATTCTTACAAACATGCGGGTCTTTTAACTTTGGCCTAATAATGTTATATATACATATATAATAATGATCCTATAAGACGCTCCCAAACCCATGTGTGTAGTACCTCAAAGGATCACCATTAAAGCTAGCACAGATGTCTAAAAAAGTTATCATATGGGTGTAGGACTTGACTTTTCTATAGATCCGTGCTAAATTTAATGGTGATCCTTTGGGGTCCTACACATATGGGTGGGGGAGGGTCCTATAGGATCATTTTTCATATATAATAATAATAATAATAGTAATCCTATGAGACCCTCCCTACACCCTATATGTGTAAGTATATCAAATGATCACCATTAAAT
>NW_006497454.1:366394-403060 GCF_000471905.2 Amborella trichopoda
GTATCTATAGTAGTATTAGTTATTAATAATTAACTAAGTAGTAGAGTATATACTACTACTATATATATATATATATATATATATATATATATATATATATATATATAATGATCATGTGAGCCAGTGGGCTCCCCTAAATATAATACTTCTTAAATGTAAATATAAAATATATAAGACTATTTTTAAATTTCCAAAATAAACTATGATTTTTATTTTTTGTAAATCTTTCTTCCACAAATTGGTAGGGGCTGATCCAAATCAAAATCTGACCAATATTTAAAAGCGTAGATTGGTGAGGTGAACCAGTCATCTGGGAAACCTGTCTGGTTTTGCAAATGGCTGATCTCAAAAAGTGCAAAAAAATGAGAATTGGCCAATAAAATATAAAAAGTAAAAAAATTTTAAAATAAAGAAAAGAAGGGCTAGACCAACCCGAACAATTATATTCGAATATTATTCCCTTGCAACCAGTGTTTAAAAAACGGATCGGTGCCCTCGATCGGGCACTCCAAAAACCCATCCGGATCGGTGAATCGACGATCCATATCGGGAATCGTCTGACTCGGTTGGATTAAGCTTTAAAAAAATCTAAGGAAATTGTTAAAATTCATTATAAATGTTATTTTTTAAGAATCCAATAAGAATCGATGGTACTACATTGTTAACTTTCATTTTTTTCATCAATTTGTGAATATTGAGACGTTCTTTCTCTATATATAAATTTACATCACACAAAAGAAAAATCATAGAATTATCAGTGATAAAGTATATCAATCATACATAGACTACAATAAAGAGTAGACTAAATCGATGAAAAAATGGCCACTAAAATATCGAATCGGCGGAAAACCCTAATTCGCTAAAAAAATCCAAATTATTACAACCTAATTATAATCTAAAATTATTACAACCTAACTAACTATAATATTATATACTGAAATTAAAATTTTTGGTTAACATTTTATAATTGTTTTATTATACAAACAATAACAAATCCAAAATATTTTATAATATCATCTAATTTAAAATGTATTATTGACAACTGTAAGAAAAATAGTACATTACATGATTTATAATAGAAAAATTAATAAATAAAATAAAAATTTGGTTATCAATATAGAAATTATTTGAATGCGTATCAATTTTCGAAATAAAATTTCAATTTTTCAAAATTTTAATTTTTTAGATTCTAGAATAAATTTAGTTAATAGAAAGATAGAATTTCAAATGGAATATATATTTTTTTTAACAACATTATTTTCGAAATAACCCTTCAATTTTTCAAAATTTTAATTTTTTTGATTCTAAAATAAATTTAGTAAAAAAAGATTGATAATAGAAAGATAGAATTCCTAATTGAATAAAAAAAATTTTAACAACATTATTTTATGCTTATTTTTTATTTTTTTACAACAAAAATAAAAGATATAAATAGTTTCGTTGTGCTTTGTTACATGCACACGTGAAAACGCGGGGCCGCGATGCTGTGGGGTTGAAGGCTTGCCACGTGTGAGGCTTGCCATGTGTGATTAAGAATTCGGAGAGAACCGGTGATGTCATGTCATGTGACCGGTTCTCCCTGGTTTGTAACGCTAGTGAGAGCAGTGCAAATTTCTTTGGCAACTTTTTGGTTTCAAGACTCCCGTTCCAATTTCAGTTTAACTATCGAATTTCTCGATCCTGGTTGATGATCAAGTTTTCGGTTATTTGATCAAGTTTGATGATGGAGTTTTCCGTCGCCCCATCCTGTGTGATGATCGTTGAGTTTTTCGTTACTCTATCCCGGAATTGGATCTTCCGAAGAAGAGAGAAAGAAATATCATTTTCTTTTAGAAAGAGAAAGTCTTTAGAAAGAAAAATAGCATCTGAGGGAGAAGATCTTCAGAGAAAAAAACCCTAGAGAGAGAGATAGTCTCTAGAAGAAAGTCGATAACCCAAGAAATGTTGTTTCTTGAAAGACCCTGGAGAGAGAAAGTCTCCCAAAAAAAGTAAAGAGCTCATGGAATGTTGTTTCTTGGAAGACCAAGAAATGTTGTTTCTTGGAAAACCATGGTAACCTATGAAATTTATCATGAATTTGATCATTACTCGTTTTTTTTGACAACTTAGTATTGTTCAGATTTGATCACTACTCGTTTTTTTTTTTGGCAACTTAATATTGTTCAGATTTGATCACTACTCATTTCTTTTTTTTGGCAATTTAATATTGTTCAAATTCCAGCTGTTTTGTGTCAAAACATCTTGAGTTTGAGGGGGAGTGTTGAGATATGGATATCTCGAGTTCATATTGATATACATTATTATAGATATATGGATATATATCTCTTGATAAGGTTAGGTATTTAAAAGATAGAGACCAAGTTATTTGGTCATCAAATTATCGTACCATAATTATCTCCTCTAATTGTTTCTCTATATAGAGAAACTTATTGATGTAAATATTCATCAAAAATAGTAAAAATGTAGCCGATTGGATTTTGAATCCATGGACGTATAATTTCAACCAAAACTACGTAAATATTGTGTTCTCTTCTTTTCTCTCCATTCTCCATTCAATATCCTTACATATATGCTATCAAATTTAACAGATGTATGGATATGAAAAAATAAAAATAAAAATATTTTGAATCTCTAAAATAGTGCATCTAACAACACATAATCTGGACTATCCATTTGCATATGGCAAAACATAATCTAGATTGTCCATTTTCAAGATTTTCATGCGTTTATAAATCTAGTTGATCGAATTATTTTTGAGTTCAAAATTTTTGAAAGTGCACCTTTTAAGGGGGCAACAATTGGCACCCTTAATAATATGAACCAAATATCCATAGAATAATAATTCCGTCCTCGCTACACAATATGATGGATTCAGATAGAAGACATGCATATCCACCACTTACCAAATTTAGATAGTAAGTTTCATGCATCGTACCGTTACAAAATTTGAACAACCGTGAGAACACAGTGGAATTTGACCAAAAGTTCTCGAATATTTCCAGGAGGCCAAGATGGTTTCAGTTTTCAAACCAGACAAACCCCATAAACTTGCGTTTGATTTTCTGAATTTCCTAATCCCTGAGCAATTGCTCCCACCCAACATATTAAAATATACAAATACAAGCAACTGCTGAGCTTCTTTACTGAGAACAAAGTAGAAAAGGAAAAACTTGCAACCTGCATCTTGGGTCTCACACAGGTGTTGGCTCCCCCTTTGCATGCTCTGAGCTCCTCTCCTGTTCGATTCTCTCACTACCTTCAGTTTCTCTTTGCAAGATATTGTCTTCGGAAGGCAAGTTCTTTACGGCCTTCCTACTTAATTTCTCCACTTTCCACAAGTCCCACACTCTAGTCTTTGGTGGTGGGGTTAAATCTCCAATTGGGGCAACCAGACCTGGCTTACTATCATCAACCACAGCATCAACCAGCCCATATTCCTTAGCTTCCCATGGGTTCATGAAATTATCACGGTCTGTATCAATTTCAATCTGAAAGCTCAAGTCACAAAACCATCTAATTATAATTTCTTCATTTACCTGTCTCTCATGTTTTTTTCTTTTTTCGTTAATTTGACTTGAAACTTTTCATTAATCCTCAAGATCGGTTCGCCTCTCTCTCTCTCTCTCTCTCCTCCCCCCCTCCCCAATGCATGTACGCAAATGAGTGTGCACAGAACACACTAGAAAGTCTACAATAATCCACAATCCACTGAAACAACGGATGGCGATGGGGAGAGAATGGAACTAGACAGCACGGTTTTTTCATATTCATGAGGATCATAGTATACTTTAGATGTATACAAAGAGAGACAGATGCCAGAAGGCCATGCAGCCCATATGACATACATCGAGGTTCCAAAAAGCGGATCTCATCCCAAATAGAACCCCATCTTCCAAGGGTGGTGATTTCAGTTAATTCCTTTCCAATTTGATGCTTCCATGCTCATTCATGCTCTGGATGCCTCTCTCATAAGAAATCTAGCTTCCAAAGCCCTAACCCAGAGCTCTATGTCGAGGTCCCAAACTACTAAATTGTAATATGAAGGGGAAGAGATCTTAAAAAACTTGGAAGACACTTTAATCAAGCTCACCTGCTTCTCGGATTTCCCAGTTATTCTTGAGAATATTTTGTTCAGCTTGACTTTGTGGTACATCATTTCTCTTATGCGTAAACTCATATCTGTCGTCTGAGATCATGAGAATAGAAAGCACAATGATGAGTAGCTGAATCTAAATCATGAACAGCAATTGGATCAGAAGTTTCCATCCATCCATAATATCTTTATACATATACACAAATACAAACACACACAAATACATTGTACCAGTCACAATGAAGTTTTAGAACATATGTCTGTGACACAATTACGACGTGCTTGATTCCCCCCTGCTTTGGAAAATAGGATTCAAGACCATAGCCACACATATATATAAACACGCGCACACATACACATATGCACAAAAAAAGATAGAAAATTCCAACATTTCTACTGATATTTCATTTTATGATAATGTACCTAGCCAGTTCATAAAACACCCGAGAAAAGAAATCAATCATACCTTAGTTGCCATCAAAATGTGAATCCTTATTGATTTGCAAAGTTCAAGATGTGTCTATTGACTCTATTAAAAAATTGAAGTTCATGTCTATATGATGTAGCCCAGAGCTAGCAACTGTGGCTACATGCTGCGTTATTCGGACATAGAGAGGTGCAGCCACCCATGGTTGCTGCTTCAGCATACCTAGGTAGGCATTCATGGCGCACCTGCCTCGGCAGCGCATTGGCCACATAGACAGCTCCGTCAACACAAGCCTAAGCAGCCAAATCTACCCACCCTGCTCATGAGTGGACATATAGCCCATGAGCAGGGTTATTTTGGTCTCTTCCACCTCCTGAGAAAAGGGGGGAAGGTTTGGAGGGGCTATACCCCTAAAACACCTTTGGAACCCTTTTTCTATTGTGGTTTTATGAGCCGAACTTGTGCAGTTTTTCCAGCAACTTTCCAAGTTGATTCTTAGATGACTTTGGAATAATTTGCATAACACTGAGCTCTAAACTCATTTGAGGGTTTGAAGACGATTGAACCGAGAAATCTTAATTATTTTGGTTTGTGCCAGAAGCAAAATCAACTTCTTGAGTTGATTGAGCTTTCTTAGTGCTTGGCATATTGACTTATACTTTTGTGCTTTCTTAGTGCTTGGCATATTGACTAATTCTTTTGTGTTTTATTGAATTTGATCAAAGGATTGGACATTTTATTGTTCATAAGATTCATATTTTTTTTTAAAAAAACCATCTCTACTACTCTATCTGCGTTTGAGACAACATATATATATATTCGAGACAAATACTAAATTGAAATACCTAGTATTGGAAAATCACATATTTGTGTCAGCCTTTGTTTTAATAAATTTCATAATTTTTAACCTTTTTTTATAATTATTGCCCCATGGGAAACGATGCACACGGATCGCAGCTACGTCGAGCTGCATAACACATCAGTCCCCCATGCGTCCCAAACCGCCTCCACATTTGATAACCTTGATGTAGCCAATGAACAAGTAGCAGAATCTAGAAGACTCGGAATTAGTACAAGCATCCATGTCTAAACCAGTCCATCATCCAAATAGAAGAATACATGAAAAAAAATAGAATCTGCATTGGGACTCGGTCTCCTGCAGAGCCAAGTTACTTGGGTGAGTCCAAGTCCTGCTGAAGCCAAAAAAAGCCCAAAAAATGGAAAAATTATAAAACTTATGAAAATTCCAAAAAATAGAAAATTCATAAAAAATAAAATGTTTATCCTAAATCAGAAAGAAAAACTGAATAACCTGAAAAAGGGAAAACTGAATAACCAGAAAAAAGGAAAAATAGAAAACATCATAAAATTTGCTTAAAAACTTACAAACTATTCAAAATGAACTAATAATGAGTTATGAGTGACTTAGCCAAAAATAAATCACTTTTATAAATTTAAATTGGAATATGTTTCATACCCAAAACTTTTAGGCCAAACCCTTGAGCTCAATGCGAACCAATGCCTCAAATGCTTGTCAAAACTTCCTTACACAACCCCAACAAAACCCCAAACTAGTTTTTGGTTCCAAGATCGGATCTAGGAGAACCAAGCACTTGAAAATTAAGGATGAATAGCAAATCTGAATTTGAAATCTCTTAAATCCTGATATTTTTGTTTTGTGAAAATCAAGCCCATGGTTGGATCGAGAAGACAAATTAAGGATTGAATTTCATCGAAAATCAGTTGCAATTTTCAAAATCTGGCAAAACCTTGACTGAAGTTTTGGGAATTAAAAAACTTTCAAATATGATAGTTTTATCTCAAATATATTGTTTCTAAAAGATATATCAGGTTAAAATCTTACTAAGGACTCAATTCAAGCAAGTAATACAAGGAGAAGCAAAAGAATGAAAGATACACGATCAGGGCTTTATTTTTCTCTTTTTCTTTGGCTTGGCATACTGGGTTTGCCCTACTGCTGCCAGGGCATTAACATGCCAGGAAGATAGAAAAAAAAGTTGTTCTTAAGAACAACAACGAAGATAGAAAAAAAGGTATGTTCTTAAGAACAACCACCATATCTAAAGCCTAGGTGAAGTGGATAAAATCAATAATGACGCCCCAAGCGTGCATCCTAATAGTGGTTGGCTAGAGAGCAAAGTATGTAGTACAATTCATCCAAGAAAAAACAAGCATTCAAAGCCTATTCTGGAGAAAATACAGCCGGCATATTTAAATTTTCAGTAGCATTCATGAAATGCGCAAAAAGGTTACCTATTTTAAGCCTATAAACATCTAGAGCATCCACTTTGGAGAAGAGAGCAATAGAAAACCGCAGCAAAGGACCAAAACCAAAGAGACCGCAAAAACCCAAGGTTAACCTTCCTTTGGACTGAATGCCTCCACAACATGTGCCAGCAGTTTTTAAGGGCATGTTTGATTTGTGTGAAAATATTAAAATGTTTTCAAAAATTCCCTCGAGTGGTTAGGTGTGAGACTACTTTCACACTAACTAGTTGACAATTGGTGTGAAAAGATGTATTAGGACTAATGGTGTTAAAATATTCCTACACCTAACCACACGAGGAAATTCTTTCTTGTGAAAATATTTCCTGGGAAATATTTTTCCACAAAACAAAGCATGCCCTAAAATTTTTACATGGAAAAGCAGACATACTGATGTAATGTGCACCAATGACCATAACCACTTGGACCTTCATTGCTGATGGTCGTAGGGTAGATAATAGCAATCATATGGGAAACAATCCCAATTATGGGGCGATTCACATGGCAACAATCTTGTCATGTACACTCGCAAATCTTAATCTCCAAAAAAAAAAGCCATTTTGGAAGATGTACAGATGCTCATTTGCACCCATATTCCATCTACTCATATGTACCTTAACCAATGACCAAATGATGAATGAGCTTTTTCATTAGACAAATATTGAGATAACTTTGTTGCATATCAAGACCAACAAATGGCTGCAAACAAATCACACACCCATCCTACTTTCACAAATTATATGGTATAAGTAGATTACACGCAACAGTAATTGCACCTATACATGGTTATGTAGCCTATGACTTCAATTTCCTCTCTGATCACAACTAATCAATATTGCATAGACAATAACAAATTTCAAGGTCAATTAGATGTGGAAAGAGGAAAGTTTTAACTGGATCTGTAATTACAAGAGTTGCTAATGAAAAAGTATGAATTTGCAGAAATGCCCTTACCTTCCCGCCAGCTGTTCCCAATGGTTGATGAATCATTACTCTTGAGTTGGGCATGCAAAACCTCTTTCCTTTACTTCCAGAAGCAAGTAAAAATGCACCCATGGATGCCGCAAGACCTAAACAGACAGTCGAGACGTCCGCCTTACACAATTTCATAGCATCATAAATCCCCATTCCTGAAAACAATTGAATGTAAAACCAAAATGATCCAAAATTTAATAATCTAATCAATTAACCGAGGAGCTAAGATAAATTTTACATCATTCGAGTAGAATCTAAGGTAAAGATGATTTCTCTCCAATATTTTGCATCAGAGTACACAAACAAATGTCACCAACATATTTAAGAAATCAAAGGCTTCTTCATGGGCCATGTATTTTTGTCATTCCTTGGCACATGTTTCATGCAATTTGGTGATGATTGAACCAGTGGGAAAAATGTTGAAGCATATAAAAATAACATCAATTAGAAGGAGAAGCAGTCAATCATTCAGACCTGAATGCATAATCATGTATTGTAAGAATGTACATGTTGAAGCTACTTAAGTCATCTCCTGTTCTTATATAAGTTATTGTATCGAATGTCTTATTTAGGGCATAATTAGCAGGTACTGGTAATTTACTCCCAAAAAAAAAAGAAAAAAAGAAGAATAGAGTACAAAAAAAAGAACAATAAAAAAGATTTAAAAATTAAAATAAATGATCATTTTTCACATGCAAATGAGTCACTTAACTCATTCATATATGTCACTCATTTTCTACAAAATATTAAAAACCAGACATAATTCACAATTTTGCATTTCCATTCATTAAAAGGATAATTACAAAGAAAACCTAAAGATAACCAGTCATCAATCTCCCCATATGATCAATAATCCAAACTATAGTGTTATAACACCTATCCAAAAAATCCAATTTATGCATTGTAACAAACATTGAAATGAAATTAAGCCTCAAAATTGAGCTTAAATTAATAATATTCATGAAACCCATCATCATCGTTATCCTCTTTGTCAGCCATTGCACATTTATATTCTCCACTAAATTGCCTCCTCCAACTGCTTCCCACTTTACTATCTCAAGTTTTCGATCTCAAGGATTCACTAGCCTCTGAAATCTATATTCTACTATATTATTTATATTTTCTAAGAATGATATAAAACTCATTTTGAGTTGGTACAACTCGCCCATGAAACTATACCGGTTCAATGAACGCGTTTCATAAATCAAAAGCTCGGTTATGTTTGAATTTTCCTTATAATTTTATGCATTCACTTTAAAAGTAAATGATCTCTTAAGATGAGATAGCATAGTAGAATGGCTTGTTTGACAAACTTGGTTTGATTCCCATTCCAACCACTTTTTGTTTCAAAGTTTTTACACAAAGAAATGCATAGTTACTGTGATCACCCAACCAAGGAGCAGATCCTGCTCTGGGTCCCGCTCCAACCCTCCTAGATAGGGATCTTGATTCCCAACTTTTTGAGATCGCTCCTAGCCACTCTTTGGGGCAATAAGAAGCCAAGAAGATGATTCATTTGGATCTCGGTTGCGATGACACACACACACTCTCTCCCTCTCTCTCTCATGCTTTTGGGTGTTGTGAAGTGTAAAATTGCAAATAAGGTAGTTGTTTATGCTTTTGGGTGTTGCAAAGTGTGAAAATTGTAAATGAAGCATACTTTTATGAATAAGAAATAATCCCCCTTGTACTGTTATTTGTTATCCCGATGTGCCTCATCGTAATATTTTTTTCCTTATTGCATTTTGAGGAATTATTGTTGTATAAACTACGCTGGAAATGAATATAAAAATATTATTTACCAATTAAATAAAATTTAATTTAATAAATAAAAATTCTAAAATGCCCATTTTTGTGAGCCCAGTTTTATTGTATTTTGTGGAATTGTAGGATTTTTAATTTATAAAATTTTTAATCTCTAAAAATATTTTATTAATCAATTAAATATTTTTCGGGATAAGGCTCAGATGATGATGATGAATTAAAAATTGTAGGGACGCTCTCCCAACCTAGGGAACTTCCTCCATGTGTTGATCCATCGGTCCCACCCCCGCTCCCGTTCCTAGAAAGTATGCAAAAATGAGAAGAGCTATCTGAGTCTTTCCAAATTAACCTTTTGGTCACCAAATTATTTTTGGCAATAACCAAGCCAGTCACCAAATTCGAGTTTTTCAGAATTGATTTTCCAGGCTATTGGGATCCAATGGCAAGCACTTGCTTCAAAAATAAGTTTCTACAGTACATAATTTTCAAATTTAGAAATGGGTTTCCAGCATCCTGAACAATCAAAGAATTATGTTTTAAAAAATTATACAATAATTTTTGCAGCTTCAAACCATACTCAATGAAGACTCGATCATTTAATTGCTTACGTAATTTAATCTGTTCCTTTCCTTTTATGAATTCAGTCAAGTGCATTCCAATTCCTTTCGCATCCGGTAGTCTTGCAATTTCCACTAAGAATTCCTGTTTGACATTTTGCAGCTCTTAAGTTAAAATGACAATGAATATGCAAATATGTGGAAAGTAAAGTTGTAGAAAAATAAAAACATAAGGGAAGGGGAAAAAGGCAGATTGAAAACTAGCTAAAACCATTAAACCAAACATATAATGAATAAGGACAGGATGTGGAAAGAGATCAATACCCATAACATATACAGTGGATAGTACGTCGATCATGAACGCACAGTAGTTCATACACAAGATGAATGTGGATCAAGGAAGCATCATTAAATGAATAGTCAGAGCAAAGATTCATCGCAATGAATGAGCTAGGAAGCAAAGTGGTCTTTGAGCAGCCTAAATAAATAAATGACCTGGTTCAGGTCTTTGGGAGATATTCATCAAAAGATCTGAGAGACTAAAAAGGCCATGCCTGCCTTTGCAGAAGAGAGATATGCAAGTGGAAGCCAAAGTTAATAGCTTGAATGAAGGGAGAACTGTTGTGGGAGTGGGTAGCATTCACTACCAATTCATATGACATGCCCAAGGCGTCGAGTTACAAGTCAAATGTTAGTTAGCTTGAGAGCATTAGGTGTCTTAAAGCGGAGTGCAGTGGGCTATAGTGACAGGATCAGTGCTCCTGTATCCATAAAGCAGCACGCAAAGATCTGAACCAGATGAGACGAGGCATGTTCGCCATCTCTTTTCGTTTCAAAGGTCATACTCATCTAATGGAGGCCACCTTTGTTTGTCCATCCATCTAATAGCACATGAAAGATGAGTTCAAACAGGAACTCTCGCCTCTAGTTGGAAAGTGTAGAGGTGTATATGCCCATGTGTTCGAGTGGCTGAACATGGGGAACTTGCTTTCGAGTGTAGTGAGTCCTAGTCTCATGTCCTATGTGACAAGCAAATTGAAATCATGCAAGATGTTGTCCTTGGTCTATGTATTCAGAGGTGATAGAGAAGGTTGTCCCTCATTAGAATTGCTTCAAGGAGAAGTGCATCTCCTCCAAGCCACGAAAACAACACCTAATCTTTGACCCAGTAGGGCTCATTCAAAAGTTGACTTCTCATAAATTTTAATGATGGTCTCAATCAGAAACTAGGGCTTGCGCAAGTTGGAGGGCTGCTTAAAATTGAAAAAGCAGAGTTCTAGTGACTTTTGTCGGGTGGCATAGAAATAGATGTGACTCTACTGTGGCAGAGATAAGAGTGTCCTTGAGAGATATGAGCATATTGTGCAATTCTTTACTTATCCTTTAATGACGAAGGATGATCAATGTTATCAGATGGGTGTAACCAAATGCTAAGTAGCATGGAGACTGGTTGACATAATAGAATAAATATTCATGTAGAATAGATGCCTATTGCAATGCCTATGTGCTTATAGAACGAAAGGGGTCTTTGTTGCACAAGTGGGAGGGGTCCCTATTAATTAACCTTCCACTCGCATAGCATATGTTTTTAAGATGTGTGCCTTTCAATGTAATTGCAAGTATTAATAAGTGTCAATTGTCAACTATCAAAGAAATAAAAGAAGATATGAGCCTAAAGTGGCTGATGTATACCAATCAAAAGGTGTTTCACATTTACAAGTCTGTCATTCACTCACTTGAGGAGCTTGAAAGAAGCATGTGGTCCATACTAATCAAAATGGCACCCCAAACTTCTCTAATTCCCTAGTACCTTCAACCTAACAAGTTATAAGGCATGAGAAAAGTATGCAACCCTAAGGCTCAAAGTGCACTGTGGAATTTGTCACAAAAAGACAATATTGTCTATGGTTATAAGTAGACTGTATGAGTCTGTAAGACAAAACCTCTCTAGTATAAAAGCTTGTGAGCTAAAAGACCTTGTCTATATGATAATCCACAATGAAAAACTCTCACTTCAAGCAAATAATCTACTGTAAGGGTCCAGAAGTTCAACTACTCTAATACAAAGAGTCACATAAATAATCAAAAGTTCTACTCAGTAAGAAATGTTCCCTGTCATGTGATACATTTATATATTGGAAAGGCCAATAAGCTCAATTTATTCTAATGACAAATCATAACCATCAAAATAACAAATAGAACACTTTTGTTTTTTCCAAATAACAACAACAGAACATAACAGTTGCTCAAAGCTGTATGCAACAGTTCTCCTCCTAGACTCATTACAATAACAAATAAAGAACGAGGATGGAAATATAAAAGAATTACAGTTCACCTCTTATACGATGAAGGCGTTCATAGAAACGAAGTCTAAGAATGAGAAGTAAACCAGTCATGGAAAGGAAAAGCCCACATGAAATTTGTAAGGATTGCATCATTTTATGAGAAAATACCAGCAGTGATGGAGCCGCCGGGTGAATTAATGAACAGCTTAATGTCTTTTGCACTGTCTTCTGCATCAAGAAACAAGAGCTGGCTGATTATCAGATCAGCAGACATATCATCCACCTGCAAAATCACACGAAAAACTTCAGTATATGATACCCACAATAAAAAGGCTCTCTCTCTCTCTCTCTCTCTCTCTCTCTCTCTACCTGGCTTCCGAGAAAGACAATCCTCTGCCTGAGGAGCATGTTGGTGACATCCAACTCATCCATTCTTGGCATCCATGTCGGCCCTGAAGAGATACCCAACTCCCAATTTGCGGAAAGGGTGCTTCTTCTTCCTTTTGGAGCAGGAGTAGTTAGGGTTGCTTTAATGGAGGTGGTTCTTCTGGTTCTTTGATTAATGAGGCCCAGATGGGGGAGCAGAGGAAGAAAATGGGAGTTAGAGGTTTGGGTAATGGCTTCTTTGAAAGGAAAGCTAGACAGACCAGTGCTGACCTCCATAGCCGCTTACAGAGAGAGCGCGTGTATGTGAGAGAGAGACAAAGAGAGATGGATTTGGATTTGGATGTGGAAGGAAGGAGAAATGAGGTGGGGTCTGTGAAAGTCCTATAAGGTTCTGTTTCTTCTCAGCACGCTATTCATTAGTGAATAGAATCCATTCTTAGAGGTAATCATGAATAGACAAAAAAATAGGGCTCTTTTGCCTTAACGTAGAATTTCAAAAATTATTAAAAATCATTATAAACATTGTAAACAGTGCCTTTTGGGGGTTTCAAAAAAAAGGGGCGAGTACAATGTCATTTCCTATTTGAATATATGTGGACCAACATTTTTTTTTTTTGACAAGAGTTTTATTTTAAAAAAAATATCTCCATGTCTCAATTGTTAAGTTTCAATTCACAATAGATCCAAAGTTTTAAAAGATATCTTGAGGTATAAAAATTATAGATTTTATTTCTTTTAACTCTCTAAGTTAATAAAAACATGTTTTTTAGGTCAACCAAATCTAAAATGATATATCTTTTCTAAAAGCCATCATCTATTTCTAAATCTATCTCCCTTCCCATTTTCCCTCTTCCCATCTGCCAAACCCACATTTATTTCTAACTCTCTCTCCCTTCCCATTTTCTCTCTTCCCATATGCCAAACCCACGTTATCTCTCTCCATCTGAAAACGTAGAGGATGTGTTTTGGCAACCTTTGAAAGCTCATATAATGTATTTTGAGAACCATATCTATACTGGTTCTTGAAAATATTTAGTGACGTCCGTTGAATCTTTGTGCTCCGTCTCTGTTCTCCATATATCCTCCATATAATTTTAAACATTTATGTTGTAGAGAAAGAGTTGGGTGTGAAGAGAGAGTGGGAGACAAGGGAAGAGAAAAATAATGGAAAATACAGAAAGAGATAAATGACATGGAGAGGAAAAATAAGGGGAAATATAAAGGGGGAGAGAGAAGGGGGGTTTGGAAGATGGGGAGAGAGAGATCAGGAAGAGGGAACGGGAAGAAGGCATAGGAAGAGAGGGAGAATGAGTGAGAGAAATAGAATGGGGAATACAGAAAGAGAGAGAGGACTAGGAGAGAAAAAATAGTTGAATACAGAAAGAGATGACTGGGAGAGTAAAAATAAAGGAATACACAGAGAAAGAGAGGGGTTCGGGAGATGGGGGGAAAAGAACAGGAAGATAGATAAGGGTTTAGAAAGAAGGTGTATTTTTTAAGTTTGACAGGAGGAGAGAGTGAGAGACGCATGAAGAGAGAGAAAGTTCGGGGTATCTAAGTGAAAAGAGAGAAAAATTGGGTTTATAAAGAATATGTCTTTCTCACATTTGTTTAAATTAAAAAATAGGTTAAAAGTGACCAGGGGGTTAGAAGATATCTTTTAAAACCTTGGGTTTATCAAAAAATGGAACCTAAAAATAGGAGATATGAAGATATTTTCCAACTTTAATTTTTTTTTAAAAATTACTAAAAATCATTATAAACGATATCATTTGGGCGTTTCAAGAAAAGGATTAGTACTATGTCATTTCCTATTTGAATGTCTGTTGACCAACTTTTTTTATTTACTTGACAAGAGTACTTTATTTTATTAAACTATACTGAATTACAATCATTATAAAATTAGAAAGGCAAACCCTCATAGATAACCATCGAAACCAACGACACTCCTCTCTAGGCTAAACTATCCACAATCTCAATGGTTTCTCCATACATATTATTGGAGGAGACTTCCAAATGAACACAAATATCCATGATCTCCATCTATTTCGATCTCATGCTCTATGGTGGTATGAAAATCTTGTTCCACAAAGTTATTATATTTAAATAATCCTCTTTCACATAGCAAAAGATATTATAATTCCTTTAATGTACCAAGCAAATGCCTTGTAAAGCATTTCAAGCTCAACAAAATTAGCTAAGGCTTCCCCACATGGGCCAGCATAGGAGAAAATAATCTCCCAAATTGCATTTCTCCGCACCCCTCCAAAATCAGTCTGACCTAGATTGCCATAAGAGCTACTATAAAAAATCAAACTTCACACACCCAAGCTTTAGAGGTTCTCATCTCCCTATCGGTATAACTTTTCTAATACCCAGTCCTCCTTCCCTTTTCGATATATAGACTCTATCCCATCTCAATAGATGATATTTTTTTTCATCTCTTAAGGAACCCCACAAAAACTTCTGCATCATCCACTCAATCTTTTTAGCTACTGAAGCAGGCATATGGATGATCAACATCTAATAAATAGGTAAATTTGCTAAATATGATCTTAACAATGTAACCCTACTTCCTAAGGATAAATATTTTGGATTCCACAAGTCAAATTTTACTTGAACTCTCTCCATAATTTTGTCCCACATAGATATTGATAATCTGGTATAAAAAATACGCAATCCCAGATAAGTTACAGCGAAAAATCCAACCTTACAGCCCATCGAATCTACGAAAATCTCCACCACAGTTTGGGAACAGTTAATAGAAATCAAGGATGTTTGATGAAAATTAGCTTTTAATCTCAAAGCCACCTCACAACAATCCAGAAATCTAGCTTTAATCTGCACTTGTATCACATCCACCTCACAAAAAATGAGTGTATCATCTGCCTATTGTAAATGAGATACACAATGGACTTACCTAGCAATCTTAAACCCCGTAAAATTTTCATACCTTCCACATTCTGAATCATCAAATTAAAACACTCTGCATAAATGGTGAACAAAAAAGGGGATAAAAGATCTCCTTGACGTAAGCATCTTGGTACATTGAAAAAACCTACAGAGTTGCCCTTTAAAGGCATTGAAAAATGAGTTGTAGATAGATTCCCAAAAATCCAATTTCTCCATTTTTTTCCAAAACCCATATTCTTCATCACCTCCAAAAGTGCACTCCACTCTACTTTATCATAAGCCTTCTCCATATCCAATTTAATCAATACCCCCGTAAGTTGGCTTACCACTCTAAAGTGAATATATTCTTGGGCCACTAAAACACTATCAGTTATCTAACGATCCTGAATAAAAGTTGATTGTGCGCTAGAGATAATTGAAAGTAAGACCAATTTTAGTCACTCTGCCAAAACCTTATTCATTCTGCAAAGAATGGAAGACCATTATCCGTTGTTTTTTCAACACCCTAAAGTCTTGAATACCTTGGTTTAGTAGCTCGATATTACTCAAAATCTCATCAATCTTAGCTTTAACATTGTTATTTTTTTTTTTTTTTTTCAAGTGATGAGTTTTTGCTTGATATTGAGTAGCTTTTTATGCATCTGAAAATCCAAGGATCCAAAAGTAACATTGTTTGCTTAAGCACCTTTAACGATATCAACAATTGCTTTCTCCTCAAACCATCCGATATCCATTCTAAAACGCTTCAAACCTCCTCTCAAAATACAAGTATTCAACAAAATTGGGATATGGTGAGATGATAACCAAGGAAGAGCCCTTATAAAAGCTAAAGGGAAATTCTCCACCCAATCGATAGACACCAAAAAACCATCTAGCTTAGACATGGATAAATTATTTATGCTGTTATAAGACCAAGTGAACCTCATGCCACAAATAAGTTTATCCAAAAGTAAATTACTTTCTATAAAATTATTAAACAGTTTCATAAAAGAATTGAGAAGAGTACCAGATAAACATTCATCAGGCCACCAAATCAAATGATGTCCCCTCCCAAAACACAATGGAAATTATGAATCACGTCATTCAAGTCGTCAACAAAACTACTTTCAGAGTAGATAGGTTAGGACCATCCACATTACAAACACCCCAAGAATAACTTGGTATAAGATCATTAAAACCTACCAACAGGAATCTATACCTTAAGATAAGACCATTAAAACCTACCAACAAAAATCTATACCTTAAGATAATCTCAAATCCTTGTAAGACCAACATGTCTCATAATATCCATAACCCCTCCAATGCACCTATGGAATTAATATCACAAAAACTAACTGCCCCTAAGCCCCATACCTCCCTTACCCAAAAAGATTGGGGCTAGGGAGTTTGGTCTTTTGCAACGCGGCACCACACGTTTATATTTGGAAACCAAAAATAAAACATCATGTTTTAGTCTGGGATTGCCCAGACCCCTTACATTCCAAGATAATATATTCATTAAAGGGGGCAGGGGGGGGGGGGGGGACCTGGTCCGTTCGGATCAGCCCAAAGTTAGCTTCTTCCAGCAACGACGCTTCCATAGTCAAATAGTCTGAATAAGAGATGTCATATGTTTAAACCACCACCTCGGGCTCACTGATGGCTACACTTTTAGATGAACAACCTCCTTTAGATTTTCCTCGAGCCTCCAACCTAGCAGATGAGCGGGTGCCCTTCAAAGTGCCCTTAATGTTCTTCTTCTTGGTAACTAATTTACTAGGAATTGTAGTGGCTTCCTTAGCATTTACTCGAAATAATAGAAGCCCCATTTTCTGCTAGCTTCTTGGCCTTTCTATGTTCCAAGATTTCCTGAAATATCACACCAATGGGGACATTAAAATCCATCCCCATGTCTCCTATCATCAAACCAAAAAGAGTTTACTCCTTATCAGAATTTTTACCCAAGTCTTTAGCTTTATTTTTTCTATTTGGTAGCATCAATGTCAGTGTCTCCTACTGTGGAATAACATTTAGAGGCACAACAATATCAACCTCAGCAAGAGCCATAACTCAGTCGAAAACACCTCTTCCTCATGTGATTCTTCACCTCCTTGATATTTCCAGCAGTCACTTCATCAACAGTCATTGAAATTGGGATCTCCTCCTCCAGCTCAATCACCACAATAGCCACAAGGTCAATACTCAATGAATTGAACTGAAATTTAGGTCTAATGAGTTGACCCTTAATTGGCGCAAGATGATACGGCAAAGGATGCACCATCCAAGAATAATAAAGAATTCCAAAAGTTTCTTCTTAACTTCTATTACTTTCCGGGTAAGATTTGATGGAACGGTTTTTGGTAAATCGACGGTGGATATTGAGAGTAACCCGCCACGTTGGTCTACATCATTTCCCAGTGCCAAGCTGCCATCATACACTTGTTTGGAACTCGAAGCAACGGCCATGTCAACTACTTTAATATGATTTCCTACCAGCGATTCATGTATTACTCAAAGGACTACCAAAATAGCGAAACCATTTGAAGAAGGACCATCAGATCCAAATCCCATGGTAGTTCCTATGCGACCATTATGCTTATCAGATCCACCTGATGTCATCAAAGAAACTGGCGCCGCCATACAAGGCTTGCCGGTTTTCGCAAACTCAGACACAAAATCTGGTAATTTTGAAATTCTAAGTTTTAAAATCTGGTATATTATTCTTGGAATAATGCCTTTGTCGTTTTCGGTGAACCCTATTGAAATCAACATTTCCATCAGCACCATGAGCCACTTTTTGCCTTGCCATTGGCACTTTTCGAGGTTTAACCAGATTCCAACCAGAATTCTTTGTCGGATCAAAGGTTTATCATTCAAATTTGTATTCCTTTCAACATAAAATGTAACTTCAAAATACTCCCCTATATGCAGTCTGATTCTGCTTGGTAAATTCGTATCATAAATCTTCCAAATATTCACTCACACAAAACTACAATTCTTACCAAAGAAGGAGTCCCAATCGAGGTCGCAATACCCACCACAATATGTAGATAACTTATGGATGATTTTTAAGTTCCAGACATGCAAGGGAATGCCCCACAACCTAATCTAAACTGCATCTCTATAAAAAAAAAGACTTATGATAAGAAGGTTTCCATCGATCCAAACATAAAAGTTTACCTCGAATCCTACAAAATCTGTGATAGAGAGCTCGTCTTCCTTCCTCCTACGAAAGTAACATGAATACCACCTTATTTCCACCAAATGATTTAACATAAAGGATGTAAGATAATCTCCAGCATCATTTGACCCAATCACTAAAGCCAAAATCTCATTAGAAGGGGGTGAAAAAGAACCAATAATGAAAATTTTAGACTTGACGACCAAACTTTCCACCATTGAACAATCTATAGATATTAAGAGAGAAATCCCCTTCGTTCTCCCCTTCAGCGTAACCTTCCTCAACCTCTAAACCCTCTCTCCTTGTGTCCTCCATATCTCTTCTCTCCCTTGAGACTTGGTTTACCAAATTTTTATGGTTAACGCTCTCTTTCTCACGGAAAAGTGAGCCCCCTTACGTATTGGTTTGCTCTCTCTCACTAAATCTAGATCTCTCTCTAAACCTAGCTCCCTCTCTAAATCTAGATCTCTTTCTAAATCCAACTCTCTCTCTCTCTCTCTCTCTCTCTCTCTCTCTCTCTCTCTCTTTACTATTAAAGAAGCCCACAATGCTGTTCTGTGTCTATCTTGATTTTCTTTCTCATTTCTCAATCTCTCTCCGCAACCCATGAATTTCATCTCTCTCCTATAAAAAAAATAAAGCAATCCAAAAATTTCATCTCTCTCTCCCACAACACAAACCCATGAATTGCACCTCTCTTACTAACAAGAACAAAAATCAGAATTTCATCTCTCTCTAATAGCAAAAAGCCATAAATGCATCTCTCTAAGCAATAAAACCCAAGAATGCATCTCTCTCTCTAACAAAAAAAAATATAATGGGTTCTTTTCTCTCTTATATTATTCATGAGTTTCTATATCTTCTGTTGCAGATGGCTTTGTCAAGTTTCACTTTCTATCTTATATCGATGTTTTTCTCTCTAAAGCTATAAATGGGTTTTTTCTCTCTAAAGATGAAATTGTATTTCCCTCTAACCTCTGAGGAGGTGTTTCTCTCTGTTACATTGTAAATGGGTGTCTCTCATGCAATTGGGTTTCTCACTCCGTAAACTCTTAGATGAAAGTAAGAGTGAGATAAGAGAAACGGATGAGAATAAACTTATTCAATTTGGAAGAGAGAGAGAAAGAGAGAGAGAGACAGAGAGAGAGTTTTTAGGGGGAAGAGAGAATAAGATGGAGGGTTCCAAAGGGTAGAGAAAGTAGGGGCAAAAATATCAAAAATAATGGGATATTAAAATTCATGACAAGCTATCCAAGTCGATGGTGCTTGAGATTTTTAGATTTTTAGAATGGGCAGTCCAAAATTTAGATACACTTTAATTGTTTATATTTATAATACAAAGAATCATTCCCCAATGTTATTTCTAATTTTCCTATTGAATCTATTTTGTATTCATAACCTTGAAATCATATATGTTTTCTAATGGGTTTTACTTCTTAGAAAACTCCATTATGGTTTGTCGCACATGCATCAGGTAAGCATGTGGCACGAGATGTGCCCCACACCGCACATTGTGCATGATGCCTAAATTTTCAGCCTCGCACATATTCCTTTGTTAGGTCTGCATCCATAAGCCAGAGTTCTAAATTTTATTGAAAGTGGGATGCATGTTCTAGTATTTTAAATTTATGTATACAAGTTCAACTAAATGAGTCCCATGACGGGTGCTAAACTGTTTGGTCCTCAATTTTGTCCCTTGTAATTAGATACGTGGGAGATCTCAAAGATGAAATGATTTCTAAATAGAAATCAAATAAGGTTTTGGATCTGGAACTGAATACATATTGGGACCAAAGACTGGATCAAATGGGTGGATTAAGCTTAACTATAATGGCAGTGTGAGGGAGAATGGACGGGTGTCAAGCTCTAAGGGTCTCTTTTGGAATAGCCTGAGGAACACCATTTGGACTTATCATGGTAACTCACACCCTTGCACAACCAAAGAAGCCAAACTTTGGGCCCTCCTTCATGGTATCCGCAGAATTGAAGAAGATTTCCATAGAGTGGTCATTGAAGGAGATTATCTTAATGTTATTAAGTGATGCGTGGATCCTTCTGCTGCTCCTTGGCAATGGACTCAAATTCGGGATAGTATTAACTTCTCCTTTCCTGGTAGGGAGGTTCTTTTTGTTCACGTCATTCGGGAGAGGAACGAAGATGTTGATGCTCTAGCCAGCGGAGTTGTTGTTCGACTTTCGAAGAAACTTGATCCTCCATTTCTTGCTTTCTCTCCGTTTCGTTTGTTTTCTTCAGTTTCCTTTTGCATTTCTTTTCTTTTGTTGCAAGCCCCTTTCATTTATCAATGAAAATCACTATTAATTGTTGAAAAAAAAAAAAATTCAGTTCTAGCATACCTTAATATTTTGACCGGTGTTTGAATGGTCGAGTACTCGACCCATGCCCTAGCCGAGTATGTAGCCTGAGGGCGAGCAATGTAGCTCGAGTTTGGCCGAGTAATATAGCAGTAAAAATATGTTAAAAAATTCAAAAAAATAAGAAATATATGTTGAAAGTAAGAATAAGAGAAACAAATCTAAATGAGGTTAAAATAGTAAAAAAAAAAAAAGATTTTAAAAAGAATTTTGCGACCGAATTTTTCAAAATAATCGACAAGAGATGGGACATTGTTAAATAAATATTCATGGCCAAAATACTTTCGAATATTTGTCAAAATGAAAGAATATATTATGATATGGCCTGTCAGATCAGCCGATAAAGATATGGCCGATGAAGACTCAACCTTCTAACAGTGTATGTCGATAGCTACTGTAAACCATGTGGATAATTAGTCGTGTATTATTAGGAAAATCCCTACAATCAAGGGATTAGTCGTTCACCCATATTGTTACAATTTGTATTTAAACACCACTCTCTCTCAATGAAAAGTATTGAAGCTTTCCAATATCGTCTATCTTAATATGGTATCAGAGCGGAAGATCATCCATGGCCTGTTCCATCCTATTCACACAGTTTCTCTCTCTAGAAAAGTCCGGTCAAAGCCTTCTCAAATTTTCTCAACAATTTGTTCTCCTTTCAATCAACAATTTGTTGTTGTAATTGCAAGCTCCCCCGCGTCTTAAATTTTTTTTAGTTGAGTTCGACTTTATCAAATCCACTTGATTATTCCTTGTTGTAAAGACAATCATCCCATTGTAAAGACAATCAATACAGCCTGGCACTTCAACACAGCAAGCCTCAAGGAACTTGCAAAACAAAAGCTTTTGTATACTTGCAGAGCAAAACCTTTTATCTGCTCGACAACATTGCTCGCCCCGTCTCACTTACATCATCATTAAATATTATTCTTCATTAACTAGCAACATTTGTCTTCCTCTAACGACCAACACTATAATAATCATGATGACAACCCAACCAATAATAACAACAGCAGCTATTCGTCCATCACCGACTCATCCTCTTATTTTTTCTTACGCTCCTCTGACAACTTAGGTAATATCTTTATTTTTCAGCCTATTACTGGGGACAATTTTGGAACCTGGCGACGTGCAATGAGAGTTGCTCTTCGAGCAAAGAACAAGTTGCGCTTTGTTGATGGCACTCTTCCCGAACCAACTGCTCCACTTTCTTAAGTTAGAGCATGGGAGAGATGCAATTTGATGGTCATGTCTTGGCTTCACAATGGCCTTGTTCGAAACCTTGCTGCAAGTGTAGTCAATATAGAGACTGCACAAGACCTATGGCTAGACCTTGAGAACCGTTTTTCTCAAAGCAACGGACCAAAGATCTATGAAATTAAACTTTCTATTACCACTTTGCAACCAGAATGATTGTCAATTGCTGCTGATTTCTCCTCTCAAACGATCATGGGATGAACTGGGCTTATATTTCAAGATACCCACATGTATTGGTGGTTCTTTCAAGCAACTATAAGAATATCAACAAACTAAGAGAGTTTATCAATTTCTCAAGGGGTTGAATGAGCCCTTTGGGACCATTCGAACACAAATCCTCGCCGTGAAGCCCTTACCCAACCCTCCAATGTCAACTTTGCAGGTATAAAAAGTTTTTTTTTAGTCTCTCAACCATCCAAAAGTGCATGGGTGATAGATTCAGGAGCTACACATCATTTTACACCCCATCTATCACCTTTTATGACATCTATTAGCAAGAATCGAAATAAACCAGTTTGCTTACCTGATGGTAGTACTATAGTTGTCACACCCATTGGTAAAAATGTCCTATCTCCATCTGTTTCCCTTGAAGATGTTCTTTGTGTTCCAAAATTTTCTTTTAACTTACTATTTGTAAGTAAAATCACCAGTTCTCTTAACTGTGCAATCATCTTCTTCCCAACTTCTTGTATCTTTTAGAACTTAACTACGAGAAAAGTGATTGGAGTGGGGGAATGCATGATGGATTGTATCATTTTATTCATTCACCAATTGTTGCTGCTGTGACTCATTTGTCCATTGTCTCTGCCGAGATTTGACACAAAAGATTAAGTCACCCATCTCAAAATAAATTGTCCAGTTTTAAATTAAACAATATTTCTTCATGTCATGTTCCTTTCTGTGCTATTTGCACAATTGCAAAACAGTTCCGTTTACCTTTTTATTCTAGCCCAAATAAATATGACATTCCTTTTGAATTAATCTATTGTGATTTTTGGGGACCGTATGCCACTGCTTCAAAATCTGGAGCGCATTATTTTCTTACTACTGTTGATGATTGCTATTTGATGAGATTCAAGTCCGAAACATACAAATTTTTAGCTCATTTCCTTAACATTGTTAAAACTCAGTTCCAATATCATGTTTGCCAAATCTGAACATATAACGAATATGAATTATTGTCCAATGCCATGTAAAGCCTATTCAATGAACTTGGCATTAGGCATCAATAAACCTATGTTCATACCCCACAACAAAATGACATTGTTGAATACAAACATCGGCATCTCTTAGAGGTTGCCCAAGCATTGCGATTTCAAGCAAACTTACGCATAAAATTTAGGGGTGAATGTGTTTTAACGGCACGTTACCTTATTAATCGAATGCCCACACTGATTCTCTATGGAAAAACTCCTCATGAGATTCTCTTAAAAAAACAACCTGCTTATGATCATCTCCGTGTGTTTGGGTGGTGCATAACATTGATACTCAACGGCATAAGTTTGATCAACGTTCTAAACAGTTCATCTTTGTAGGATACCCCCTGGGTCAACGAGGGTATATAGTGTTTGACCTTGACACCAAACCATATACACTAGTAGGGATGTCATTTTTAGAGAAGATGAATTCCCATTCAAACATTTACAACCTGTAGGAACTCATACCTATGTTGTTATCCCAAAACCAGTTCATGACACCACCCATGACTTATCTCCACCTATCGTTGAAACAAGTCATCAAGAGACTCCCCATGTTCCTACCTCACCTCAAGTCTCTCATATAGATTTGCCATCACCTCAAGTGCTTCCTCACGACCCGTCATCACAACCTATTCTTCGGTGTTCCACTCGCACTCATGTTAAGCCACATAAACTTCAGAACTACATAAGCTTTCTTGTCTATTACAATCCATAACGTCAATGACTCTCCTCCATCATGCCATCCTTAGGTAAAGCTTACCCTATACAACATTTTCTTACTCCAAACAATTTTTTAACAACTCATAAAGCATTTTTCTCCACTATATGTTCCCATGAAGAATCGAATAATTTCTCTCAAGCTGTTAAAAACTTCTTTGGTGCGAAGTAATGGCCGTAGACATAAATGCTCTTGAGTTAAACAAGACCTAGACCATACAAGTTCTACCCCCTGGAAAATAGCTCATTGGATGCAAATGGGTATTCAAGATAAAGAATGAAGCAAATGGGACCATCAAAAGGTATAAGGTACGATTGGTTGCGAAAGGGTACACCCAAAAGAATGTTTAGATTATCATAAAACCTTCGCACCGGTCGCCAAGCTAGTTACAGTCAGGGGACTGCTTGCTGTTGCAGTATCTAAAAATTGAAATCTCCACCAGTTTGATGTCAACAATGCTTTCTTACATGATGATTTAAATGCATAAGTTTATATATCAATACCACCAGGTTTGCTTGAGAGGAGGAGAGCAAAGTATGTCGACTTCAAAAATCTCTCTATGGGCTGAAACATGCATCAAGGTGTTGGTTTAAAAAATTCTCAAATGCACTCATTTATGCTGGTTTCAAACAATCATATGCAAATTACTCCTTATTCATTTTCAAATCTAGCATGTTTATCACCATTGTTCTAATGTACGTTAATGATATCATCATCACAGGAAATAATGAGGCTCACATTCAAAAACTTAAAGATTTTCTCAAACAAAGGTTCCACATCAAAGACCTTGGCGAATTCAAGTATTTTCTTGGGATCGAAGTAAGGTCACCTCAAGGAATTCTACTTAACAAAAATACACCCTTGATATCTTAAAAGAAACGGGTTTGTTAGGTTCTAAACCTGTATTCTTTCCTAAGGAGCAGAATTTGAAACTCTCATATGAGAACGGCAAGTTACTTTCTTTCCTATCACTCGTCTCGACATTAATTTTGTGGTTCACACTCTTAGCTAATATATGCACAAACCATGAGAGCTTCACCTTGCCGTTGCACAAAGAATTCTACGTTACCTTAAGGGGACACCTAGCCAATGACTCATTTTGTCCTCGAACAACTCATTACAAATATCAACCTATTGTGATTTTGATAGGGCTAGCTGCCCAACTACGCAACGTTCCACGACGGGTAACATTACTTATCTTGGGACTAACCCAGTGCCGTGGCAAACGAAGAAACAATCTACTGTTTTGTGTTCATTAGCAGGGGCTGAATACCTCTCCCTGGCAACCATTGCTGTGAGTTAACATGGATGAAAACATTATTTTCAGATTTGGGCATCTATCATTCTCAGCCAATGCATCTCCATTGTGACAATTAGGCAGCTCTTCACATCACTGCGAATTCAGTTTTTCATGAGAGGATGAAACACATTGAGATCGATTGCCAACTCATCAAAAGAAAAGATTCAAAATGAGCTAATACATACTTCTCATATCTCCACCAAAATTCAACTTGCAGATATTTTGATTAAAGCACTCGGCAATGCTCAATTTCTTTTTCTATTAAGCAAGCTGGGTGTTCTTCACACTCATACTTCAACTTGAGGGGGAGTATTACGATATGGCCTGCCACATCAGCCAATAAAGATGTGGCCGATGCAGACTCAACCTCTTAACCATGAATATCTACAGCTACCGTAAACCATGTAGATAATCGCCTGTGTATTGTTAGGAAAATCCCTTAATCAAGGGATTAGTCGTTCACCCATATTGTTACAATTTGTATTTAAACACCACTCTCTCTCAATGGAAAGTATCAAAGCTTTCCAATATCATCTATCTTAATAGAATATATATATAAACATGTTACAAATAGATTCCTAATGTTTTCTGAAATTTTTATTATCTTTTCTAAGTTCTATTTGGGGCAACTGGAGCTCAGCCACTCACCGACTCAGCCAATTTTTCAAACATTGATTTCGACCATAACTTTCAAATGATACATCACATTGACATGAAATTTGGACAAATGAAAAGATCTTTTGGTGCCTCAGGGCTCACACCTATTATGCTGCAGTCCCTAAGATCTCTACCATCCATATAAATGGATGGTATGGATGGTGTTCGAATTTCGAGATGGGTAACCGGGGAACTGGAAGGCCGTGATTGTGCAAAGAGCTGTCCTCGAAGATGGCTGAAGAAAAAAAAGAAAGAAAAAGAAATTCCACACTGAAACGAAAAAAGAAATTCCACAATGAAACGAAACCACCATGGTGGGTGGTGTCCTCGACAGAGAGAGAAAGGAACAATCACCATTCTCATAAACCTCTCTCTCTAAAGTAACATCTATAAAAAAAATCTCATCAAAAGAGGAATACTAGAAAAAAGTCTTAAACTACAAATTCACATTTAATCCTCATACAACGATGTCAAGCCAAGAATTTCCATGATAATCCCTCGTACAAACTAAAACCCCAATTCTCATACAACGATCTTTAGTATTTTTTTAGAGAGGTTAACTTTAAAAAAGGAGTGTACAAATACCAAATTGTGCTCCCACTAGAGAGAGCAATATACAATAAGAAAAGTATACAATAAAACTATTTATCTTTTGTATTAGATGGTCGTGAAGTTGGATGGCTGTATTTATTCCATTTATCAATCTCAAATTTCAAAAAAAAAAAAATTTTCAAACTTAATGACACACCCAAACTGTCAAATTTATCAAGTGGGTCCACCAACATTAGGACTCGATACATCTTCCTTAGCGACCGCATCAGCTAGGGAGAGGACTCGTGCCAGACGATTAAAGATGTCTATTTTCAAAGAGCAAAACTTTCCATTAAAATTTTACATAACCCATGATAAAAGCATAAAAAATACAAAAGAAAGAATAAAAAATTATACAAAGAGAATCGTAACCCCTATCTAGTATCGAAAGGCTTCTTCATCAAGGACCACATGCTACGTATTGGCTCTGAGGCCCTGCCTCTCTTCCAAAGTACTGGATCTTTTATGTCCAATCTCTCCGAGTTCAGGGTATTCATGCTCGGGTTCAAAAAGCTGAGAACAAAGCAACCATGGTAGGATCAATCTCTGTTCCTTGCAAGTGTATTTGAAGTGACTTTAAAGGTGGAGGAGGCTCTCTTGTGTCTTCGTTCACAAGAGAGTTCCATGGGCTCAAGCAAGCAACCACCAAAATCAACTCAGGCAAATGGGTCATCTTTGGAAGACGCAGGATCACGAGGTTTATCAACCGAAGGAGCCAAGGACATGGTAAAGCTCAAGTTTACAGACTAGATGGGTCTTAAGGAGCCCACTTTAGTGCTGGAACAGGAAGCAACAAGGGTGATACAGACAATGGCACCACCTCATCCTATGGTTGTTTCAGACAAAATAGGAGGTCAGGTGGTTTTCGTAGTAGCTTAAGGAAGGTTGACATGCATTTGGGAAAAAACCATCTTCCAGTGGTGGCCATGGGAGAGTTGGCAGGAGAGTTATAGGGGAAGAGACTCGTACGAGAATGGTGCTCTGGATGGCCATAACCTCGACAAAAAGAGAGAAACAGGAGAGGAGTTCCAATTTCCAACCCAAGAGAAGATAGAGAGACTGGCTTATGACTTGCCCCTTATGATTGGGGCCATTTAGACAGAAAAAATACAGGAAAATGAAATAGAGAGAGACACCATTATTGAGCATCTACAAATTATCCATTCTCATTCTTTCTAGATAACTAGGAACACTGAAATGGGTTAAAATCGAGATATTTTGCAATATAAATTCTCTGAATTAGACCAAAATTTTGTAATACAAATTATTCTGCAATCAATCAGATGGAAACTAAGCAGACGTGGCCAAACGAAATGGTATGCTGACCTCAAAGGCCATCTAAAGTTGTACCCAGTAGATGAGACTTGATATGTGCATTATGGGGAAAGAAAACAAAAAACAGTATGGATTCTAGCTTCTTCTTCTTTTTTTCCCCTACAGATCCCAGCAAGTCTATCTTAAGATAGAACCCCTCTAATATCAGGATCACATGTTTCGCCGCTCTGAATTGCATATTCAATGAAATAAAACACCACATATTGGACATCAATGGTTCAGCTCGCCAGCTATAAAAACTAATTTGAATATATGAAGTAGAAGAAGTGGAAAACAGCAATTTGAAAGCATCCTACTTGGAATCATGCATGTGGAATTATGATTGAGAGATGGGTGATTCCAGTTTGAGAAACACCGGAATCGATGATTGGATTCGGGTTTCTAGGGAATGTGTCAGACCATGTTACTGTTTTTAAGTCACTGGGGGAAACACATGCTCTTGAAAACCAAAAAGATTACCCTGAAACCAATCAGCTTATTTGCCAGCAATCTCCCTGCATGTCCCAAAAATGGAGCTCTCACCCCCAGATAGATCTTAAAATAGCCATCATGAAATTTGTCTTCTTACGAACTAAGTATCGAGCTCCAAGATTACCTATCATTTCCCACTCCATCCTACCAAACCAGATCATCATCCGAACCTTATCCCAACTATTTGGGATAAATAAGTAAAAAAAATAAAGACCAGAGAAAACCAGGAAATATCTCCTCATTTGACAGTATCTTTCATGAATCAAATGCCATGCGATGGAGCTCGAATACACCACAGCTCTTAGATTTCACCTGAAAAAGGAATTCTTCTCACTCTATCCAATCTCAGAGACAAATCAAGAGCCAATTCCTTTTTACCATCATCAAGCAAACACTGTTTCAACCTCCCAAACATTTGACCTGGAGGCCTAATCCCCATATCCAACATCTCCAAAAAGTATTTGCAGGCCTCATCTAACCTATTCTCATCACAAAGCCCACAAATCAAAGCTGAGTATAGATGCATACAGGGCAAAACCCCCCTTGAGTTCATGCCTCTCCAAACCCTCAAAGCCATTTCCACCTTCCCCTCTAAACAAAACATCCTAACCATCATAGTGTAAGTGTTTAAATCAGGCTCGCAACCAGGAACGGACACATCCATCCTCTCAAACAGATTATATGCATCGTTATTCATGCCTAACCTGATCAAATGGTGGAGAATTATGTTAAAAGTACGAGTGTTTGGATTCACATTGCAACTCCTCATCTCATCCAAAACTTGATCGGCATCTTTGAATTTAGCAGACCAGCAATAAGAACCAATAAGAGCATTATAAGTGGGTAGCTCTGGTATGAAACCATCAGACATGGATTCTTTGAAGAACTCTATAGCTTCATTTAATCTCTTCTCAGGCCCCAACCCATTAATCAAACTACAGTAAATATGCGGACTTGGCCCGCAATTCTTCTCCTTCATTTCATAAAACTTCTCAATGGCATCGCCCAATTTTCTTGATTTTATCAAAGAATTTATGAGAATCCCATAAGTCACAACATCTGGTTCAAGCCCAACATCCAGCATTTCTCTGTAGACTTCCATTAATTTGTTCAGGTCCTTCTCCTCTCCCCACCCTTCTAACAGAATACTGTAAGTTTTGAGATCAAATTCGAAACGGTTTCTCCTCTTCATTTCATCAAACAGTTCCTGCGCTTTATTTACATTTCTTGATTTGCTGATGGTATCAAGAAGCCGATTAAAATCTGATAAATCCGGTTTCATCCCAAAGTTAACCAAACCTTCGAAGGAATTAATGGCTTCCTTAACCTTTCGAGCTCGGGCATAACGCCTCCAAATAAGTGCAAAAGTCGATTTTGTAAGCAACCCATTTTTGTGCATGCCATGAACCAGATCATGTATCAACCTGAATTGCTTGATCTTACCTAGAGATTCTATGAGAGCATGGTAAGTTTCAGTGGTGTGTTTGAAGTTGGGTTGTTTTTCACACCACCTAAAAAACAAGAGAGCCAATTTTCCAGCATTGCTGAACTTTTTCAAGATATGCTCTGCAAGAGCAGGAGAGACCTTGTGGCCTGAGCTCTGAAGGGTGGGTCCAATATTTGAAGGAGGTTGGTTGTATAGGAGCTTGCAAAGCCTGTCTGCTTCTTCTGAGACTGCTGAGATTGGTTCTTTAATGGAGTTTTCAGAGGGAGTAGAGGAAGAGGTGAAATCTCGTAATGGTGATGACTGAGTGTGGGTGAAGTAGGTGAGGAACAGTATAGGAGGAGGTTGCAGTGTGAGAAAGGAGTTGAAATTGAATGAGGGTTTTATGGATCTGTGGAGACTGACGAGAAACTGAAGCTTTCTCATCATTAGGAGAAAGGTTTATCAGAAGGGGTTTTAGATAGAGAGTCATCGAGAAAACTTTGTTTTGAACTTTGGATTTTCACTTCATGTAATGGAGTCCATCAGTGCTTATTTTAGGTTTCCGATTCAAAAGATTAAGAAAATTTTCGGTTCTCAAGAAAAATAGCGGTAATGCATTGTGAATTTTCCATTATGGTGTAAATATAAGTCAATATTGGGATGTCGTTTTTTCTTTTATTTCTTATTATTATTGAAAATTTTAGGGTTTTTAATTTTTATTTTATTTCGGATGATTATTGAAAATTTTATGGTTTTTAAACTTTAAAATTTATAGGGAAAATTGCAAAAAAAAAAAAAAAAAAAATACAAAGACCACAATTTCTATGCAACTTACTCCCAACCTAACTTTTTCTCTCATTTTTTTTCTCCAAAATATACTTTCTATCCTCCCAACCAAATAAAAAATAAAAAAATTCTTAAACTACTCTACCTTATTTTTACCTTATCCACGCTTCTCTCTCATCTATCCCACCAAAATAGGGCCTATGGTACTGTGTAAGTGTAGTTCAGCAATAGCGTTCCGGCACTGTTGTCTTCGGGCGATCTGGCACTTGTACGCTCTGGCAACGTGATGGTGCCCTCCGGCAATGTGTTTATGGATCCAAAAGTCAACGTGAAACCTCACCAAAATCATTTTTGTGTATAGGAAGGGCATTTCAATCTAACTTTTTCCTTAATGGCCTATTTGCATAAAATGTTTGCTTTGGGAGAAAATGTGGGAGAAAAAGTTAGGTTGGGATAAGTTACAGAGCAAGTGTGGTCTTGGGGTTTTTTTGTAATTTACTTCTCCATAAGAACGCCATTGCCCACTCAAGAAATAAGATACTTTCTTAATATTATCAGGAAGAACACAACTAGCCCATTCAAGAAATAAGACAATTGCTTAATATTTAAAATTTTTAGTTATGAATTTTTATAATTAAAATATTTAGGCGATTGTAAAATAAGGTGTTTGATATTTTTCGAGAAATGATCATATAGGACCCTCTCCCGCCCATGTGTGTAGGACCTCAAAAGATCATCATTAAATTTGATACTGATCTATAGAAAAGTCAAGTCCCATACCCATGTGATAACTTTTCTAGAGATCCTTACCAATTTTAATGATAATCCTTTGGGGTCCTACACACATGGGTGGGAGAGGATCCTATATGATCATTACTCTTTTTTCAAATATAAAATCTATTTTATTAGATATCCTTAATAGAGGTTTATAAGGTTTCATAGAAGATTTAAAAAAAAAAATTAATATCCATTTTCAAGTAAAGACACCTTCCTCATGCTTTATTTTCCCATTACAAGTTTTTATTATTTAAAAATGATTTATGCCAAGGGAGGGTTTAAAAAAATTATTATTATTTATGTCATATAAAAAAAATGTGTGGTTTGTATAAAGCCAAGGCTCTAAACAATCAAAGTAGAGCACACCTTCAAATAGTATTGAGAAATGTGTTTTCAATACTGAAAATCTTTGTGACAGCCTTCAAATATATTTTTATCTCTAATTATAAAATTTAAAGCTTCAAAAATAGTGTAGATCGAGCAGATCTATGAAAACTTAAAAATCTTGAAAATTGATGGTCCAAAAATGCATTACAAGATGTATTATATCTAAAACTTGAAATCCAATTTTTTTCTCATGTTCATACATCTCGATGATCAATTAGAGGATATTTAGACATCAAAGAATAACTCTTCTAATGAAATTTTTGAGGTGCGCTCTAATTTGACTGTTTAGAGCATCAGCTCTATATGAACTTTTTCCTTTAACAAAACACTTCGGCCAGTTTAGATGTCAAATAAAAATAAAATATTATTCAATAAAAATACAGTTTTTCAAATATCAATTGCAAAAAATACCAAGTCTTTTTTCTTTTCTTATAAAGCCGTTTAGGTGATAAAGTTTATTTTTCTCTCTGTGATTCTCTCCCCCAACAAGAATGGGACAACTACACAATTAACGCTCTTTCTCACCTTGGTGCATGTTTCTCCCTCTAACCTTGATGCAACCACAAATCTACGACTAAAAGAATAGAGCAAACCTTAATGGTAAATTAAAGATCTCATTGCTTTTCTCTTCTCTTCTTTCTTTTAACAAGAGACCCAAGCAAGCAAACCTTAATAGTAAATTAAAGATCTCCTTGCTACCTTTTTCTCTTCTCCCCTTTAACAAGAGACTCAAGCTCTTGTTATTGTTCTTCTTCTTCTCTCATCTTCAGGTTGATGTAGAGATAGTAGATTTGGGGTTTGTGAGGTAGAGAGAGTAGTAGATTTGGGGTTTATGAGGTGGAGAAAGAGTAGATTTGGGGCTTATAACGTATGGGTTGTTGGGTCACAAGGTGGGATTTGCATGGAGGTGAGGTAGAGAGAGTAGTAGATTTGAGTTTTATGAGGTGGAGAGAGAGTAGATTTGGGGTTTATAAGGTTTCACGGTGTGGGTTGTTGGGTTACAAGGTGGGGTTTGCATCGGGGTGAGAGAACCGGACTTTAAAAAAAAAAAATCAAGTCTGATTTGAAATTTTTTTTACGGTAACTTTTACCTTGAGACTGTAGAATTTTTATTACATTCTAAAAATCTAAAAAAATCTGGTGTTGTCTAAACAGTTCAAATCTATTTCACAAAGATTTTTGGATTGTAATCCAAAAATATTGCAATTTTGGTTACATCCAAACTAGCACTTAGTCAGTAGTAAAAACACTAAGGTTTTTATCGTTGAAACATACTTAGTGTACGAGGCATTGCTTCATTGCAAGTGTTAGTCGATATTTTATACTTAAATTTGAAACTTCCTTTATTTTACTTTAAAACTACTTTTATTTCAAAATAAATTGCCTTTGTATTTACTCTAGGCTGTGGTTTGCATAAGGTTGCAACCTTGAACAATCCACTTATTGAGGATTGCCTGAAAAATTATTTCTAATTATAAAATTTTAAACTCCAAAAATAGTTCAAATCAAATAGATCTATAACTTATGAAAATATAAAAAATGGACGGTTTAGATAATGTGTTGCAGGTGCACTATTTATAGGACTTGAAATCTTTTTATTTTTCATATGCATACATCTCGATGTTGAGATGATCAATTAAAAGATTTTTCTACATTAAAACAACATTTGGGACGGATTTTTGAGTTGCAACTTTAATTCTACATTTTGTAAGGGTGATGCAACCTTCTATAAACTTTTTCCTTAACAAAAAGGTTCCGCGACGCCAAGCAGACTTTGAAGCTCAAGTTGGAGGCAAACAATGTCCCACATTGGGGAAAATAGATGGCGAAGTCATCGGCCTCCTCGATGGGATGGGGCGGTGGTGTGATTATTGAAGTATAAAATACGCATGATAAGATTCTCTAAAAAATAGAAATAAAAAAAAATTAAAAGAGGATGGTGGGCCACTCCATTGCTTTTTTTTAAATAAAAAATTTCGACAATTTTTAATGAATAATTTTTTTAAAAAATGGTAGGGTCCCGGTTCACTGTTAGCTCGAGATGTTTACGGGGGATGGCCACCTTGTTTCCCAAAAGGGGTTAGACGATTGCGATTCGGATCGACATTTTTTAACCCTTGGGTAAAATAAATAGGGATGACTAGATAATATATGATTTAAAAAGATGTTTCTATAATGGTTTTTATGTTTATTATGATCATTTGTGAAGCTGTAAATTATAGTTTCCAATTATTACTTTCGATTTGGCACGGTTTGTTGGGATTTTGAGCTCACAACTAAGAATCAAGATCTCTAAACTTAATGTGCTTGAGGGACGTACAAAAATTAAAAAGAAAGCAAAAGATCAGGTCAAATTATGCTAAGAAATGGGAAGAAAATGAATTGCAATAAGGAAACAGACTAGAAAAGTGAGACATGACTCCTACGGGGATTTTTTAGTGAGTGTCAAGGCTTTTTTGGCCAAAATTTAAGAATACTACAAATGTGATTTTTTTGCTAAGAGTCAAGGAATATATTACAAATATGGCAGTTGGGTAATGCGAAAAGTGAAAACAGATCTGAAACAAATTATGGCCCCCGAAATGGCTCATAGAACTAAAAATACAATTTGGTTGGACTGGTCTAATTGGTTTCCGGTCAGTTTTGGTCGATTGTATAACATTTTTTATTTATTTTTTAGTATTAACGAAAATTTCAAGGAAATGAAAGAAGTAGAAGTAATGCTAGCATAATGAAGCAAGGAAAAAGTTTATACACAGGCGAGTGCTTCAGCCTTAGTCCGTGTGGCACGTGTATCTTGGTTCTTGAAGGTCGAGTCAGCCTCCCCACTAGGCACAAACCGTATATCAACAGGTCTAGCACTAGTGTGCACTATCCACACTAGTCTCTTCTTTTTTTTTGACCAGCACACATACTAGTCTTTAGCCACATGCAAGGTAGTCAACCCACAAGTATGCACCACACACACAGAATAAAAATTTAAGGGCGTGAAACGAGGCTCTATACAATCAAATTAGAGCCCACCTCAAAAATTTCACTAGAAAGGGTTGTTTTGTTGCCCAGCTATCCTCCAATTAATCATCTCGACCTTGAGATGCCTGGACATAATAAAAAAATAAATTCCATGTTTTGGAAATAATACATCTTGTAATGCATTTTTGGACCATCAATTTTCAAGATTTCAAATTTTCATAGATCGGCTTGATCTACACTATTTTTTAAGCTTTAAATTTTATAATTAAAGATGAAAATATATTTTTAGGTTACATAGATTTCCAGTATTTAAACCATATTTCTCGACACTATACAAACCTCACCCAATACAACAAGGGAAATGTTTCCATTTGACCCCAACGACACATAAGTTATATGGGATCCCACTTCTCAACCTTTCGATTTAGATTGAACTGCCACGATTGTTTATACCCAAATGTCATGCAAAACACTGTTTTACTTTCTTTTTTTTTTTCTACAAAATATTTCTAGAAGAAATTTTGGACTCCCATCATAAAAATAGGGTGAACTTGGGAAAATTAAAAAATAAGTAATTTTATAAAAATAAATGACCAAAATGCCCTTAAAATTTCAAGGGTATTCTAGTAATTATTCATCACCGACAATATTCTATATTTATTTTTATCATGTGCCACCCTATCAGACCTATGCATGCCCCAAATTCTTCTTTAAAATGATTTATATAGTAGAAAGTAAAAATAAAAAACTATGAGCCATTCGATCAAGATTTGACTGTTAAAAGCTAATTTGTGACATTGTGACTCAAGCCATCTTAGCCATCTACTTAGATTTGATGGCTAAGACTAAGGGTCACATATATTATACTAGTGTTATGCATGTGCATTGCACGTGATCTGATTTAGCTATAATTGAATAAATTTTCATTTTGAAATATTATTTTCGAAAAGGTATTTTTCAATTATTAAGTTGTTTTTAATTGAATAAAAAATAGTATTAAGTTGTTATGCATGAAATATCAATAATAAAACTACAGAAAAATAATATGTTGTATATTTTTATACCAATGACATTTAAAAAAAAGCACCAAAGTTAGACAAATTAAGAGAAAAAATAGCATGGTCCAATTCTCTAAATTCACCATATAGAGAGAGAAGAGAGAAATTTAAGAGGACGATAGAGAGACTTTGTTGTATATAGAGAGAGAAGAGAGAAATGTAAGATGATGAAAAAGAGAGTTTGTTCCAAATCCAGATAAGATATTGTAATTGTCATATGCACAAAATATCAATAATAGAACTACTGAAAAGTAACGTGTTGCATATTTTTATACTAATGACATTAAAAAAACACCAAAGTTAAACAAACTAAGAGAGAAAATAACATGTTTCAATGCTCCAAACTCACCACATAGAGAGAAGAGATAAATTTAAGACAAAAAATAGAAAAATTTAAGAAGATGATAAAGAGAGTTTGTTCCAATTTTATAAATTCATCATATAGAGAGAGAAGAGAAAAAAAACATGTTTCCTAAATAAGTTACATCTCTATCAATTTTCTCTGTCTT